>VBVQ01002030.1:0-28218 GCA_011636635.1 Tetramorium simillimum | reverse complement strand
CGGTTTAACTTTCTATTTATCTCTTTCTAGTTCCAAGAATTAGAAAAGGATAAATAGTAAGTTAAACCGAGATTAAAGTTAATCTGTGTTGGTGAAAATGGACATTAGACGAAGAAAAAGGTAAAAAGTAAGTTAAACTGAAATTAAAGTTAGTCTACATTAGTAGAAATGAACATATAAGTTATTTTTTAGACTATAAAAACACGTGCAAATTGAATATGTCTAAAAACGATAGTGTGACTTTAAATATTGAGCATTTATGACGTCAAATGCACTGTGACCGTTCAGATGGCGATGTTGGCAGTGCCGGTTGTGGCAACTTCTGTTGTGTTATTGTAACAAACGGAGCAGATTATTTTGTAACAGATTTATCGAAAGTCGCACTCAAGAATTGCACAGCAAGATGGTTTTATTGGAACACATGAGAAATGTATGAAAATTTGCCTCCGCAAGTTGTAGCATAATCAATTAACTGATTCTTTCTAATATAACCTCTCTTTAAATTAACCTCTCTATAATATCAAGTTTCTTATTATAAATAAAATTATTAAGAAGACATATGTGGTAATGACAATTTTACTATTGTTGATCTTCAGATATTGCCGTCCGTGCAACGGACACTTATGCCAAGGTCTTTCCACACAAGCACAGTAGTCAATAGAGTGCAATCCGGACGCTACAAAATCACAATCAACAAAGACAAGCCACTGACATACGAAATGGCAAATCCGCCTCATTACATCGCTCATAGAAAATCTTGGAATTCTTGGAATACCTGTATGTAATTTCTTTTTTAATGAGAAATTCCTGTTTCGGTCTCTCGCAACTTTAGCAAGCACATTGATTGTTTTAGCAAATATGAAGGATGGCAATAGACCATCTGAAACGGCCGTGGAGGATATGTTCATTCGACAGTTTATGATGGGGACGTGGCACAATTTATTCGCAAGTGAAGTCATCATTAAGCGGCAACACAACATTATTAGGATAGCTGGAATCATCACTCGTACTTTAGCGCCTTATAAGATATATTTCTTAACTGGCTATACCGAGGAGCTTCTGAGTTATTGGCTTCAGTGTCCAATTAAAGTGGAATTGGTCACGATTGATAGTAAAAAAGATATGATATTTAAGTATATATAGAAACCAGTATATGTAAATATAATTAGATTTCTGTTAATAAACTAGACTTTATAATAATTCCCAATTCATGTTTCCAATTCGATTTTACGTAATATAAAATAATTTTTAACGTGTGCCGTGACTACAATTATTAGTTCATTCAGATATATTTGAGTAATTATAGAAAAAATATGAGAAACATTTTTTATATATCAGAGATGTGCGAACTATTAAAAATTAGAATACAAATCGAATTGAATCGCGTAAGAATCGATTTGATTCGAATTTGAATTTCTGTGGTGAATCTGAGCTAATTGAAAATTTTGTACCTAAATGCAATCATATATATTATCAATTTTATAAAATCATATTTCATATTAATAAGCAAAACAGTACGATCACATTTATAGGTGCATTTATGTTATTTTTTTATCGAAATATTCTTTTATTATCGATTCAACAAAAAATTCTTAAAAATTAAAAAAAGTCGCACTTCTCTACTACATATACACACACATGTACAATGTCTTGGAATAGTTCAATTAAAATATTTAAATAAATTTATACATAGCTCGTTTTCTTTGTAAGGGTACGGTAAAAAATTACAAAATTATTTTTATTTTTATTTCTTGCATGTCATCCATTTATTTTGCATTACTTATAATAAATCATTACATTCGATCATGACTCAAACGCAGCCCATATACAATCATTGCATCTTTGTGATAGAAGAAAAATCATACATCGTACCACGAAAGGGTTACTCGAGTAAAACTAAAAAAGGATATTCAAGAGCAGACAGAGCATTCAAACGTGACATAGTATAATAATGTTACATATTCTCTACTAGAGACCACACTTTCTCTCCTTCGTTATATGTCTTTACAACTCTTATCCATACGATATTCGATCAGGATCGTGTAGCTTTCTCCTGCTGCATTTGTACTTTTATTCGCTTCTCATATTGAGTATTAACATTTTACATGGATGTCTATGATAAGGAATATTATTACTTGATCTCCATATTTCCCATAATTTACTGTTAGGTAATAAATCATTAATCAAATTATCAATTATTACTATTAATGAATTATAAACAAATCGTGTAGTGTGCGTATGTGAGTGTGACGAAATTACAGAACTGTATTAAATAATGCTCAAGATGAAAGTACTTTCTCATACATTATTCTGGAAATGTGCATCGGCAAAACGCATTTTATGATCGTACATTTATGCTACATATAAATTAAACATATTATTTACAATGTAACTTATAGAATAATACGATGTGAGTTTAATCCCAAACATAAGATTATTTTTATATAACATTTATATTACATAATAACAATTTCCTTTGCCGTTTAAAGCTTTACTTTGTACGAGAATCAAGTAACAAGTCTTCAACAGGTGAGAAATTTTTGATACGAATGATGAATTCTCGGGAGAGAGAGAGAGAGCTTACACGAAACCTGATTGAAATTACGAATTTTCAAGCGCGGAGATGTAGTTGATCTTATATGATGGACGCAACTGTGTTCCAATGTCTACGAATTTTTTTGATCGCTCAGTTTATAAAAGTACAGGCTGAAATGTGCTGTGCTCGTCTTATCCTTTTTTTTTTCATATTCTAGTACAACTTAATATTCTTAACTATGGAAGTCAAATTTTGACGCTATATCGCAATACTATATAGAATAATAACTTTCTGATTTAATGCGTTTTTCGAAGCAAAATATATAAAATTTAGAATAGAATCATACTTCGTGTTTCATTGCTTACAATAGAGAGTATATGTTATTTAAAATTTCCGGATATTAATGAAATATAATTTTTATAATATTTTGTCGGAGATCCGAGACTTTAATATTCATTGTTAGAAATAAGGTATGTGTACCGAATAATGATATTCATAAACATTATTTATTCATTAAAATCATGTAGAGTTATATTGATCGTACTATATACATATAGAATATATACATGTATATATGTACATATACGTATATATTGTATAGTATATATTTTTAATTACCAATTACATTGATATACTACTAATATACATAATAATACAATATTTTCTATAAAAAAAAATTAATAAAATTATTTGCAATTATAATTGTAAATTTTTTTTAATAACCGGAAATTACAAATAAAGATACTATGAGTAAAAGAATTTATTTATGATACTAGTTTTGACAATTTCAAAAACTGTAGCGAATTTACGAGATCGACGATTGCGTATTATTCTATGTCAAATTGCGCGTACAGCGTCCGTTCTTTTATGTTTATATATTTATATATATTCTTAAGTCGCTATATGTAATGTGCCCGTGTATTTATGAAGAGAATCGCGGGCATTAAATCTACTTATATCAATCGAAATTATATCGAAAGTATAGCTAAACACTCCAAAAGCAACAGAACACAGCGTTCACATTGTACAAGACTTTAAAAAGTCGCTATATCCATCGATTCAAGTAAAAATACCTACTTAAAATTAAGTAATATCTAAAAAAAGAAAAGAACTAAGATTTGAACGCGCTGCTGTGTGGGAGCTCAGAACATTGAAAATTAATGTATTCAGAGAAACATGTGTAATGCATTCGAGATTTCTTAGAAGCCTAAAAATGGTGTTTTCCCCTCACTAGCTTGATTTAAAGCAATTTAGCGGCTTCTCGACAACGTATAGATAAAGATTACGTTACTATTACGTTACGCTACAGAGTTTGATGAATCCTTACTAATCGCTTAATATCTCAAATATCCGCAATAATACTAGTTCAAGTCGACATTTCATCGAATTCGGATTCTTAGAGTTCGTTTAGGGCCGTGTAATATAATATTATGAAGCTACGGACTTCATCGCGTCTCATCGCAAATGCTGTTGCAATTTCCGAAAATATAGTGTCTTAAAATGCATCATTTCCGAGATTGTACATTTTTCTCTTCGCAGAATGGAATGAAAATTTTTGATACTTGGAGTATTGGTAAGAGTAATATTACTGTCTTTTGCGAGATCATACGACTACACAAATTACAAATTCATATACTTCTTGCAAATAAGAGAGAGTAGATAGAACAACATATAAAAGTTCGTTACGATAAATATGTTTAAAGTAATCTTTTCAATAAAATGATAAAATGACGTAGGCCAGTAGCCTATCACCGACACTGTAAAGCTAAAGCTACACTATGCGTGATTCGTAATTCGTGATTTCGTAGAAATTTGTTGGACATTCGGGAAAATTCGTTATTCGCCAGTGTAAACCATCCACACTATTCGCGATTCCCAGTATTCACGCATTACGAATCAACGAATTTTCCCTCCACATTGTTCACGAATGTTATAAAAATCACGAATCACGAATTGCAAATACGCGCATAGTATAGCTCCAGCTTAAGAGCACTACAAAGCATTATTCCTTTATTGAAATTCGTAAAATGAGAAGAATAGTTCGTTAGAACTATCCGTTTATTGTCAAGCTTAGATAAATATCTTATTCCTCGCTAATGACGTCATCTATCAACATTTATATTATAGAAACAAAATGTATACGTTGTTTTTTCGAATAGAATTTCATCGATATAATTAAAATTGCTAAAATATTGTGTCAATCTATTGTTATTAAGTCTGAGTAAATTTTGTAATTTAAAATAACAATAAATTCCATTTAATTTAGATGGATAGTATAGCTAATTAAAAATATCATTACGAGATGATTCCCTAATTTATTTGAAAGTATAAAATTAAACCGAATGTGCCGTGATATTTTGTAATATATGTATAATTGCGATTATAATAAACTTATTCTGATAGATATATAGGATCTATTATATCTACTTTATATAATACGCGTCACGCATTATTCCAATACGATATCTAGAACTTTGTTAGCGGAATCGTTAGTATTAAGCGCATGAAGTTTTACAAAATTCTCGCGAACGACGTCAATAAAAAAACATATGTACAATCTGCCGCCCGACGTGCTGGGAGGAGGGACGAAAACTAAATTCAATCAGGATTCATCAAACTTTCGTTACAATACATATGCATAATTCCCTTAAAGTGTCGCTATATATGCCTTGTAAGAAGAAACGAGAGAACACGTTATCCTAATTATGTTATAGCGTAAAATTTTTCTCGTGATACAAATTCATCGTTAAACGTTGCACTTTTTCGCAGTGATTTTCGGTGTGTCGGTCGTGCGTGATAAAATTATTCTCATTGAACAATTAACGTTCTGAGAAGGCGATGATTTCAGAAGCAGCGGAGTAGCGTGACAACATTACATCTGCGAAATATGAATTTACATCGATCAACTCAACGAATTCAGTGATTAAAGATTTTGATCAGTTTCAATGGACTTAGAGTTCGATTTTGAAAAGATAAAGCAGAAATATCTCTGATAATTACAACATGAGAATCAAGTCACTATCCATACATTTAAACAGATAGACGTCATTCTTATTCAAGTGCCCAAGTCAAACCGCACAAAATATATTTCTCGCGAGATATATTTTTCCGAAAAAGAATCGATTTGTCAATTTCTTTCTACGACGTCGTTAAATGGAGGATCGGCTAAGGACCGTCGTTCTGCAAAATCATCGCGTTCGACGAATGCGACATGAGTGCCCGTGTTATCTAAGTTAAAGTATATATTATCTGAATCATTAATCTTCTCGAGAGCTTCCGTTACTTCAAAGCTAATATATCTGAAATACTATGGCGTAGGCGGCTTCGCGCGACAGCCAAAAATGCATGAGAGCACATGTGTGTTTGTGTTACCCGACTTGCTTCGCTCTTCCTCGTTCACAAAGCAAAAGTGTGCCGCTGTATGTGTGCCGTACCCCACACGCTTCCCCTGCTCTTCGTCTTCCTCTTCCTTTTCTTCGTCTTCTTCTTTACGTAAATGATTTTCTTACGCGCCGGCGACCGATCGAACAAAGTCCCAACGCTTGCTTTCCATTCGCACGTATTACAATTAATCGTTATGTTTACCCTAAAACACAATCCGTGTATTCACGTATTTAAAAAGAAATCGAATATCGATCGATACAACGTATACACCCATGTTTTTTTCCGTTTTCCTTTTTCTTTGCTAAAGTAGATTAGGAGACAATTACAGAGTGGATCTTTACGAACGAAGCGATGAAAATACCCATGCGATCTCGAATAATGCTGGTAAAATTATGATTTTCGCACCGCTCCTCGCGTATCGTCGTGTCGTGTAATTGTTCGGGGAAACGAATTTATTTATTTATTTATTTTTTGCAAAGAAATTGCGATGAGCTTCTCTAATCCGAAGGAGAATTTTCGAGCGTCAATAATCGCCAAATCCGCCACGAAAGATTTCATTTATCGCGAAAGAAACATAGGTACTTTCATGCTGCAAAATACATTTCCACACTCGATACACTAGTTAAGAGACATTACGAATTGTACTAATTTTCCTTTGCTACATTTGATACATCATAATATTAAAAGAGGAGCGTGTTAAAAATGATTATTATCATACTTGTTCTTTTTCTTTTTTTTTTATAAGATAACAAATCATAAGATTTTTCAGATATTTTCATTGTTATATTACTATCGGAGAAAAATCCACTATCTCACCATCTCGTCGTTTATCTTTGTTCCGACGGTTTTAAATTAGGCCCAGAGCAGCCGGCAATTGATTAATACATCACATCATTCGCTTGCCATGTGAAAACATGCTTAATACAAAGGAATATACAAATACCAAAGAGATGCCGCCTCTTTTCTCATCGAGATAATTAAAAACTATAGCATAATTACCTACTTTATACAACATTTACTACACACATGTCTTTGATAAACTAAATCTTTTACTTGTATAATTCAGTTGTTATTGGAATTCCCAATTAACGTATAAACTAAAATCCTTCACTCTTTCAAATGGAAAATTTGTTATGTTCTTAGTCGTCGATTGTGCCGCGTAACGAGATCAATTTACTATACTACAATATTCATAAAATATTTACGAATAATAATTTGTGCATGAACTTACGTATCTTCCCGATCGGATTCGGTATCATTCACATTGATGTTATCCTGCTTTGTGAATCAACGCGACTATAATTACATTATTTATCGCACATTATAAAAACTTAACAAATACTTTTATGAGATCTGCACATATACAATTGATAGACGAAAAATTTAAGTATTTTTGCATCTTGATCGTGAATAATTTTGAAGAACAAATTATGAAATAACATATAAAACACGATACTGAATTCTATAACGCGGTGTTACAGAATACGAATACGAATATGTGTCAGATTAAATTATTTCATACAAATTTCCATTATGTGTTCTTTAAAGTAAAGAAGAAGCTATATATTAATTGCAAAATCCCATCGTCATATTTACAACACATATATAAAGAAAATTATATCTACATTCTTAATATATGAATATTCATTATTGCTGCAAAAATAAAATTAAAGAATAGATTGCATACAGCAATATAAAAAAAATGTCCTCCTATTTCGATAAAATTTTAGTCAATCAGTGTAAAGTGTTGTAAATACAGATTGCACGTTTTAATCATTTGCATTAAATAAATCGATGAAAAATAAAAATTGCAAATGAAGTTTCAGTAAATCCGGAAATATTTAACGTGCAAGTACATTTGCACTGCAATCATGCAATTATTCAAAATATTGTCTATTTTACAATATTGTTAAAAAACTGCTAATAGATTTTCTACGGTAACTAAAATAATTAGAGTCTACCCATTGTTTTTGGTAGCTGCGACTAAGGATAAGCAAGATGTCATTCGAATAGAAATGCAGTAGCGGAAAGAACGCGAAGTCGTTCGCGCGTTTGTATGAAAAAAAAAAATATATATATATATATATTCCCTCGGTGGCAACTGAATTAACAAGTAGTAGATTGTGATATAGAGCGCATATACATTAATAATCAGACCCGAAACAAATACCTAAAATGTGGAGCGAATGTTGAACTGATCTCACTTGACGTTATGACAGACGTGTGTGATGAACATCATTACATTATATCATACTTACAAATACACCCGCTACAATATCAT
Source organism: Tetramorium simillimum (assembly GCA_011636635.1). Classification (NCBI taxonomy): domain Eukaryota; kingdom Metazoa; phylum Arthropoda; class Insecta; order Hymenoptera; family Formicidae; genus Tetramorium; species Tetramorium simillimum. Next base: position 20,017 of record VBVQ01002030.1, on the reverse strand, counting down.
CTATATATGTTTTCTTGTTCTCCTTATATAACATTACCATATTATATCAATATATACGTGGCCAATAAGAACAGATTTGTACTTGCATTGAAATTGTTTTAAGTCGATCACTCCAATCACTTCGCACAGCCCAGTATAGCATGTATGTTTTCATATCTTTTTTGTTTTCGTTTCGTTTAAAAATACAATTTTTTTCATCTTTTTCTCATTGTGTGGATGGCAGCATTCTTATCAAAAGGTTGGCTTGGAGAATGTTGTAATGACATTTAGAAAGGGGCGAAGGGAGATTTCCTTTAAGGTATGTGTCTCTCTCTCTTTCTCTCTCTCTAGTATACCGCTACTAGCTTCATTTACTAATAAATGTGTGAATTTGTTCCAATTGTGTTAAATGTCGATATCACAGAGGCTTCTTGATCGGAATATCGTCGTTTTCATTTTTACTTTTTTTTTGTAGGAAAATAGGTATCTACACATATTACGATGGTAAATAGAGAGGTTACAATAATCTTTAGGCGTGGGAGTAAGATAGCTCTTAAAAATGCAATACACTATACATGGGCTAGCTAAACGCATTACAACACGGCTCCCTTCACCTGGTCGTTAGAATTGTGTGTTCATCGGTATCCCGTTGACAGCAATCGCTGTTGGTTGAATGTGCGGCAATGTATGGAGTATTTATGTGTATATGTAGATGTGGATGTATATGTGTGTATGTGTATGTGAGTGTATGCGTGTGTAATATTCGCTATTGTAATAAGAGTAATGCGAGTGATATTGCTAGAGCCAGAAGTAGAGAAGAAGTGATGCAAATCCTGTTTTTTTTTTCCCTTTTTATCTTCGTTATTGATTCCTCGTCTTCTTATGGTTACTTGGGCCTAGATCGCAGCGGCTGCTACCTGCGTGAGATCAAACCGTTGCTTGTTCCTACTGTCGGTGTCATTTCTAATTCCACTAACAGAGGAAAGTGATCTGAAACAAGAAACAAAATATTGGCGTCGTTCTCAACTTCGCTAGCGAAATAGGAAATGATACGAAACACAAGATGAAACTTACCCGATGGAACATGGGGATGAGGACATCCTACCACTTTATGCTCTTTAAACCATTCTGGGCTCAATGGACCTAAGAGGCCCAGCGGTACCATACTTTGTTTCGAATAGAAAATGTAATCTATTATTCCTTTAAATTCGAATCTGAAAACAAAACAATACGTTAAATATCTATACATATATATATATATATATATATATATACAATATATGTATAAAATAATACATAGATTGCACTTACGTATAATTGGTGTAGGGCATAATATCCTCGCTATAGGCGGATGCAAGCTTGAAAGAATGCGTGAATTCGTTGGGTTTATCGCAGCCAGAGATCTTTTGTAAACACGATTTGTATGCTAGATCCTTAAAATCACGATGATCGGCCGCTACACGTCCGGATGTAAGAAATTCGATCACACCTGCGCCAGCGATTTATTAATATTAATGTCGTGCACATATCAAATGCATTATTATATAAAGCAACAATTAGTTCATAGAAAAAATTAAACTAATAAATGCACCAAGATCACTAATAGATGCATTACCAGAATCAGGTAAAGAGTTAAAGTCGCCACAAAGCAGTAGTTGAACGTTGGAAGAATCAGGCTTGTGGCCGGGTCTGAACGACTGGCCAGCTTGGTCCAAAATGGAACGTAATTCATTGCTCAGCATCATCGTTTGTATCAATTTTACATCGCAGAACTCGGGATCCCAATGGATGTGTGCCGTACAAACTAGAATTGGTTGTTGCACTTGTGCCGGGTCAGACGGAACACCTGCAAAAAGAAGACAATGCAGACCATATTCAGATGCATGATATATAAAACAATTTTCCAAGATCTTAAATCTTCTTAGTAGGACTTTGAAGGAAAAAAAGATGGGAAATACAAGAACAATTCATATTTTCTTTCATATTTAAATACTTTATTTGAATAGATTGCAATAATATTATAAAAATATACATATCTCATGTGCTGTCAACGAAAATTTATTACAATAAATTATTATAGTCATTATTTTTGATTGTTGTAAACTAATCATTATTAAAATTTCCTTATGACTTGCATATTTATACTACTGAAAATTAATCATTTTATCAAAATTATTCAAATATTATGCAGTCATATCATTTAGCATTACAAGTTTTCACGTATCTCATGCTAAGTGAAAAATACATTTTTAGTTAAGAATAATTAAAAATGAATCTTGAAAAAATTAACATTAATAATGACGATACTTAAATATTCTTAAAAATAATGAAATATTAAACTTTATAAAATAGTCATTATTTAATAATTAATTATATAATATGGTCCACAGCGATGATACTTGGACAAAGATGACACAAATTAATATCGTAAACTTTATTTAGAAATTGTATAACAAATGACTTAATCTAATGTTCGCACTAAATATAATATATTCTCTACAAGTGTGTGATCGCCACTTATAAAATAACCATATTTACTATTATGTTTATGGTAATTTGGAAAATTATTAAAAATACCATAAAATCAACTGCATATATTAGTTTGACTGCTGCATCAATATAGTTTACTGTTACTAAGAGCGCAATTATAAAAAAATATAATAAATTTTGTTTTATTATATAACTCTATTGTATAATTATATTGGCATCAATCTGTGTGTATACAAAAAAATATGCTTTCTGATTAGATTTAAGAAATCAAGATTAAATAATTTATTTAATCAAGGAACTTATATATACACGACATTCCTTATTTAAAATATAATTATCAACGTAAATACGCCATAAAGAAGCAGACACGGATACGCTATAAGAAGCTTCTGATCCTCCTCTCCTGACATAGTGGAGAAAAGTCTAGAAGCAGAGAGGGACGCCCAGGCGACAGCCAGGATCGCGAAAATCAAGCCCATCGGACCTCGCAACGTGGTGAAGACACCGAGTCCCGCCAGAACAACCACTGGCAACAAGCAGTAGCCTAGTACAGACGCGACAGACGACAGAGTGATGTTACTGCTGCTACTCATCAGGGATTGTAGAATGTACATGAGTATGCAGGAGGTCATGGCTAATCCATATACATAGCCGAAGTGCGCCTTCGAACCAGCTAACAGGAGAAACGCCGCAAGGACCAAGCAGAACGCCACGGGTCCCGCCAGATCCGAGTCTTGCAGCAGGTAACTTGCGTCGTCAATCTGTCCCTTCCTATGGAAAGGATTCAACACAGCCAGAGTCTTTTGTATTATCCGATCGGGATCGATGCCGAGCTCCTCCAGCAAAGGCGGCTCATCTTCCTCTTCTCCGAAGCCGGTGGTGCCTGAAAGAGTATCATGAATGTTCTCCAAGGTTTCTTATGCAACTGCTACCCCAATCCTCGAACGGATGTCTTGATACAATAAGATACGATAAGCTGTCCTTCCCGAAGTGCGATAATGGATTTTGTACATGTTCTTCGAATCATATCCAAGCGACACGTGTCTAAAGTACTTCCAGTTTATTGTTAATTTATATTTACGTCACGCGCCACGCACGCGTGATGTCATTCTGCCAGCTCGAGGATTGGATAACCGCGGACGCGATCTCTTTCTCTACCTTTCGCATAATCGTCCTGCGCGTACAGGTCGCCGCTGTAGGGGCTCTGCGTGGGATCCAGGAAGCTCTTCTGCGCGTACGAGTAATCACCGGGCATCTGGTCGTACGAGTGGAACTCGAATTGTTGGTTAGGTTGACCGAAACCGGACGCCTCGAAGTTAAACTGGCCCGGCGGCGGCGGCGGCTGGCCCCAGTAAGTGTTGTCCTGGCCGCTGTATCCGGACATCTCGTCGTCGTTATCGCGCTTCTGCTTCTTTCTTCAGCAAACGCTACTCTTCCTGGATTCGTGCGACGAAATAACACATCGATCCATCAAACAGAGGTTAGGTTAGGTTGGATCACTACTGCGAAATAACGTCGACTTTACCGATATTATGACGCGCTTACAGCGACACTCGGTAAAGTAACAGTTTGCCGGCATTTTGTAAAGAAACGTTTTTCGAAGAAATATTATTCTTCTTAAATAAATAAATATAATTAAATGTATATATGTCGATTGTTTAAATGAATGTTATCCCAACATTCTTTTCTTCTCTCATTGTTTCTTTTCGCTTCTTCTAGAATGTTATTCTAACATTCTTTTCTTCTCTCGCTAAGTATTTCTTTTCATTTCTTTTGTAATGATTGTTCAAATCTATCTTCAAATATTTTCTCTTTTCCTATAATCTGTATTTTCTTCAATTCTTTTATTTTTTATTTGTTCTTTCTTTTTTTTTCTTCCTTTTCGTCTTTTATGATGAGTTTAAATATGTAAATCATACAATTTAACAATAATTTAGTTACATATGATTAAAAAGAACTTCAGAAGGGACTTCATATGCGTGAAATTGCGAGAGCTCGCCGGCTTTCGTATCGGCTCGATTCACAATCTCTCCCTCCGTTATTAATTGCAAGGGTGATTAAGGTGAAATGAAGCGGATACCGTGGTGCTTCAGTATCAAGTTATCAGTACACAATTAGAACATTCATCAGCGTTAAGAGAGTGTAAATCCCGAATCTTCCGTTCGGAGCCGGCTACGGCTCGACTCGAGCTTGTAATAAGGCCCGTAAATTAGCGCCTCTCCTGTTGCGCAATTACAGGCAGATTAATGCCGTATTTATTTTGCCGGTGCCGATAAATTTCCCCGTTGGTCGACCGGCTGGAAATCCACTAGAAAACACTTCGCCGCAACAAGTATGCGCACAGAGTGTTCCACAAACAGAAGAAGAGTACGTCGGTTTGTTTTTCAAATCCTTCTTCGAGTCCGTATTAAAAAAAAAAAATGGCGATGATGAAGAGCCTTTCAATACAGATTCGCGACACGTAATCTCCGTTTTCTTCCCGAATATATGGATTTGCGTGGAAATACGTTCTTCAAACGCGACAGAGTCAATAACGATCCGAAGTAAAAAAAAAAGCTTCGTGATTTCACGAACCCTGTACACGATCTTTTTTTCGCCCCTCGAGCGAAGGATTGATATCTCGGGGTACAGCGATTCAACCTTTACGGTATATTAACTCACTCGCGGCTTAAATAATCCCCGGCACGTGGTAGGAAGTAAAGTTGTTCTCGCGATGAAGGAGATGCTAACGGTACGATTCTGAGATGGTCATTCGAAATTAACGCCTGAGTGCCTCCATTACCGGAAATCGGCGTGTTAACCCGTGTTACTGACCCTCTCAATCGATTAATCGTTGCGTGAGATGATTACTCACCGCTGTCGATGATTGTTGAAAAAAACCGAGCTCATTTATTTTCCGATTAACATAGCACTACCATTCAACGGTACGATCGAAATAAAATGTACATTGTTAAATTTTTAATTCTAAAAATATATATTGCTGCAAAACATTGTAGCAACAGTAGCAAGGAATAAATCTGCTTTCTTTAAATTTAAAATTAAACACAAGGATGTAATTAAAAGACAAATTAAAGAAGAAATTGGTTTTGTTTATCGCGTCGTAAACTTCATACTTCATTTAATTGAGATACTTTATTTAAACTTTTCGATCCAATAACTTTTAATCGCGATACTTTATGGAAACTTTTTACTACAATTTTCAAATTCTTCGAGCAATCGACTTTAATGCAAAAATCGCGACTGTCCCTGAAGGATTAAACAGCCTTCACAAAGTTCTTCTTCATTGCTCTTAGAGTCCGTGGTAATTCTCTTACGGCTCTCTCTGGGATTATCGGACGCAAAAATCGTTATTTAATACCCCCGTGTGAAATCCAAAGGGGGGAGAGTACTCTGTCCTCTCGAACACAATATCGTAAATTCGCCGTTTAATTGCGCCCGCGAGAATCCGCTTTTACTATCGGGGCCTTGCAGATTAACCCTACTCAAACCAGTTGTTTCGCCTTGCGCTCCCAATCTCCCGCACTATGTTCTTTCAACGTGCCTCAAGAAACACCTTGTCCTGCGAGCGAAATGCCGATGTTCGCTCCGGGGAAAAAAATTCCCAGTAAACACAAAGTAACACACACACAGTTAATGTAACGTCAATGTTATAATTTCGTACTCGACAATATAACTACAACGTACCATGTCATATATTGTTGAGTACGAAATTATAACATTAACGTTACTTTACTATATTACTCTGTTTACTGGATCATTATACTTATTATGTGTGTGTTTTGATAATTAAAATTATCTATCATTTCATCCATTTATCGTTATTACTTGTACAAAATAAGAAGTGAAATATTTATACCGAAAATTTAAACAAAAATACTTTTGAACGGGCAATAAAATATTCCTGTTGTGCTCGCACGAAGTTCATCGCGGTAACGTTACTATTCGGTTTCATGTTGCGTAACGCGCCGAGATTAGAGAGAGTCGGTAATGCGGTTGCTCGCCATCGGCAATACGGATATTCCGGAGTGTAAATCAAGCCAGATTAGAATAGAGGGTTAAGGTGTGCCTTCGATAGCGGTTGTACGACAATCGAACCCGCGAACCCGCAGTCGCCAGGTCGAATCGGGGGCTGTCTCGTAAATTACTGAAGGAATCAATATCGATTCTCCCTCTCTGCCACCGAATACCCTCTGGAGAGAAGCTTTTATAGAAGGGACCCTGCAATTCTCCGAACTGGCTTTTACGAAGAATCACAATCTGAAGCTAATTCCACTTCAAAACTCCTAAGTGACTGTAGTAAAATTACATTGACGTCCAATATTTTTAATAATAATATAAAACAGAAGTTTTTATTTTATTCTCGGACAAAATGCATAAAAAAAAACACAACAAACACCAGACAAAGAAAACGCGTAGTATTAATAAGATAAAAATTTCTCATGTATCTCAAAATTAAAAAGAATTAATGAAAGTTGAATAATCAGCAGAGCGATTTAAATACCTCTCCTGCGTTTGAAGATGTAAAAAAGAGAAAAAGGAAAGATATGCGGGAAGAACCGTGATATCAGATTCGAAGGAATGATAGTGTGGCATTGTAGGACATCTAAAATAATTAAATGCATGCCATTAAAATGAACAGATTCGTCTTTATAATTGCGCATTGACTTGTGCCGCGCCATGTCATTTTACGCAAGCCTCTTGCTCTCTCCCATCTCTCGCCTTGCATTAATATTCATGCGAAGAATGATGCGTCCGGTATTAAAGTGCGCTCGTGAATGATTACGAGCGTCATTTCGCGGGGAGTTTGTTTCGTCTTTGCGAACATTGCTCAAGAGTCACCTATCCAATTAGACGGTTCTGATGTGTTTAATGAGACACCCGATGCCAATACGTCAATCCTGCGACGAATCTCCACAGGACGTTTCAAAACATAGTAGTGAAAACGTGATCTTACATATTGATAAAATACAAAATGAAAGTTTCATTGATTGAAGTAGGAATCAATTGGAGAAATGTTATATCTTTTTTAAAAGAGTAGATTTTAAAAGTTATCATGAGAATTTTAGTGCAAAACAAAAGAATAAAATTTTACGAAGGCAACGATTTTCATGATTTAAATTCCACTTTATCTTTATTACATTAAGAATAATGAATAATATAAATAACGATGCAGCAATAATGAGTGATATTAAATAAATATTAAGCAACTTAAATAGATCAAGTAGCTGTGTCGATTGTTATCACTATTATTTACTAAATCCTTACTATTAGTGTTAGTAAAATAGATATCTGTACATATCGTTGAAACAGTCTGTAGCAGGGCACGTTATCTTAAGTGAAAAATTCGTGAAAAAATGCAAAACCTACGCGCACTTACTTATGCATGCATACGTGCATAGTTATGGACCTTTAAATGTATGGCGGCTCAATATATCAGTGAAAAATCGAGCGGAGTGACATACACGGAGGAACAAGGTGCGTTCCCAAGATACTCATTCGAGATAGGATTGGTGTCCTCAGCAACCTCCCTGCAGTATGCGCGTATTATAAAGCTTGCGAGAGAGCCTGCTCGCGATTTCGCTCCGCCTCGGGCGGGAGGATGGGCGAGAGAGCGGGCTCCCCGAAGCGTACGCGACGTACGCGCTCCTCTTCTCGCGGGACGCGTCGCGTCGCCAGGCGCGATTAATTAAGCGACAAGCTGTCCCGCGTGTAACGGACGACGTGTGGGGTGGGGCTCCCGTGGTTACTCGCTCACTCGCGAATTCAATTACCCGACGATTTATCTGCCGATAGCCACGAGAGGTCGTGGAAATGCGAATCATCGTAACGTTACACGACACGCTCGGATGTACATACCACGTTTCGAGCGAACGCGTCTCTCTTCTAGAAAAGAAAGGATCCCAATTCATTTTTAATTTTAAGTAGTAATTACAAGTAGTTCGCGATGTGTGTGATGTAGAAAGAAATAATTCTGAATCGATCGATTTTCCGGGCTTCCATTGAATAATATTTTAAGATGTTATTCGTTCACTGAGAGAAAAACAGTTACTTTTGGACTCAACCTAATTTTGTAATATTTCTCACTATAAATACGATTAACTTAACTATGTGCATCATTATGTTATCCACAGTTATCATTAGAAAAACATTTTTATTTATAATAATAAAATTTTGATTGAGTCCAAAAGTAACTATATTTTTCTCTCAGTGTTCTATTAATTGTTGGATAGCCGAAATTACGGGAATCTCTCAGTGACGAAATTTCTTTTAAACCTTCCCGAATTCTCTATACGACGATATCGTTTTATTTTCGGCTTAAATGACATTTACATCGCGCTTTTAGAGTCTCTACTCTAATTTTGCAGGCGTAATCGCGCGGCAGTTGATTATTCCACGAATAATTGAACTCCCTTCCTCTCTACCTTTCTTTTTCTCTCGTTTCTTCTCGCATTCGAGAAATTCGATACTTCGTATCGCCTCGTCGTATCTAAATGCATTCCGTTCGCCGGACGGTTGCTGTATCCTCGTCGGCACGGAAGAATAATCCCGTGGGATCCGAACGCGCTCGCCGGCGTTTTAAGTCGGAGAAAACTTTCATCCGGTTAACCGTGCGTAAAGCCGGCGCTTTGGCTTTCTATCCTCGAGACGTGGAAAAAAAGGGATGCGCGTAAACTTTTTAAAGAACATTCCTGCTGTGACTTCAGAGTAAACGCAATGCATAAGCGCAGCAATAATTATAACTGAAGGATTTCGTCCGGTTTATATTTCGACATCACTTGTATCTGACATATGATTATACGATATGTGATTATATCACGACTGTATGACGTGCAAAATTCCGGGAGATACGACGGCACGAGCGCGAGCGCGAGCGCGACGTCTTTATGGTCGTTACGTTATCGCTTGGAGAACCGAGGACGAGGACGGCGCTATCGGAGACTCCGAGAAGACGTTCGCTTCGCGCGCGCGCGCTCGCGCGGCGAATGATTAACGTTTCTCCGGCGTCGCCTTTAAATTTCTGCGCGCGGAAAAGAATCCGGCGAATAAACGATCCCCTCATATCTCCGAACGACGGCGCATCGTTCATCGTGCAGCCGGGCAGCTGATATCGGACTATTAGTACCGCCAATGGTACCACTATTAGTCCGAGCGATGGAGGCTCGCGCGTATCCCGGAGATGTTCCCTCACGGAACGGACGATCCTTTTTCACCGAGCCGAGCCGAGAGGCTATCAGCTCACGGTCCCACATAAGGCTTGGGATGTGTCTCGAGGTTGCTCGTATTCGAGCGTGAGGGATCATTAATCGCGCCCCACTGGCATGGTTACATGGATTTTAGCTCTTCGATCGAGATCTAATCTCGATATCCTTCCTCGGCGCGAGCGCATCTATCTCCGCGAGGAAACGTCGAGCCAACGAGTATCCTTTATCGCGCGCTGTAAGCGCTAGTTGCTTGGATTTTTCTCCAATTACACACATTCTGTTTATCACACAATTTGTTGAAATTATCTGAAAATGTCGTTGATGTGAAACTGATATAAAACTATTTAATAAATAAATTTCTCACGTGACTAATGCAATTACAACATCTGGAAGGGGAAAGGAAGCAGACAGAGCGGCAGAGTTGGCGGAATATCAGAATTACCGAAACACACCGAATTCATTGTGAGATTCATTCGAGAGAATGATGAACATACTCGGTTATATTTGATTTAGGCTGTTTGCTCATCTGAACGCCGGCAGCCTAGTTTGGTTTACGCCGTGTTCTGATTATCCACGATTACTCAATTGGCCAAGTCTTAAGCATATGTATGGGAGAGTTGAGCGACGGCATCAAAGCGAGAAATGCGGCGCGAATGCAACGCGAGTACTCTGCGAAATTTGGAGAAGTTCAGAACTCCTGCGAGTCATGCCGGATAGTAGGATTAATCTCATTTGCGCGGAAATTCTCTGGGATGAAGATAGGAAATTCCACATTTTTCGAATACTCGAAGAACGTCTCTGCGGCAGCTACACGAGTGAACTCGTTCACTCGTTCTTTACAAATGTTCCGCAAAAATATTTACAATCGCGTTACCGTTTCTTAAATTCCATACAGAAATTAAAAATTTTCAATGTTCATCATGAGTGAGAATTATTATATTAATTAAATATTTACAAAAACAATTAATCGCAATAACGAGTATTCCAAGTATTCTAAAAAATTTCGAGTTTTGTAGATATTTACAAAAATCTTTGTAACAGCATTTCTTCCAAGAGATACACCGATATCCACACGGTGTGTAATTGTACGTGCGCATATAAATTAGAAATACTACAAGATTTGATAATCTGGCATCCACTATAGTGGTCTACCTCGCAGTAATAACTTGCAATATACAAGAAGCTAACCAGGTGTTAACCGCAGCGCAGGAAGCGCGCAAGAGGCTGCGAGGAGTCGCCGGTCTCGCAGACGCGATCGATTACCCTCCCTGCGCCAGAGCGCGAGAAGAGTCCGTCGCTTTTTCCCGGCCGGTCGTTGCGCCCGGTATGGATTAATGTAACGTAGGTAATGGCTCATTAACGAGAGCACGTTCCGACGCGTCCGAGTGAGCCGTAAGAGCCGCTCTCGACCTTTGGGCCACTATATAAATCTCGGGCCTGGTTTGCTCGCGCATTCCGCGATACATCGCGTATACAGGGTGTCCGGGCTTTGCTCCCTTCTCGGTAAATACGTAGTCGATCTTTTCTTGGAAAGATTCGATCGAACGATACCTTTACGGACTTAAACTTGGAATAACTACTTCGTCGTCGAATTTAAATGTTTGCTAAAATATATTCCCTACAAAGAATCAAGATAAATGCGGTTTAAAAATTTTGCAAAATCAAGATTTTCGATCCGTTATACTTGAAATATTGTTATCGATAATTGGATACTCGTATTAAAGAAAAATCGACAGTTGTTTAGATCAGTTAGCAAAATTGTGGCGATATTATTGGATCACCCTGTGCACGTGTACTGGATATCGGGGTATCGTGCTCGATTTACTCGCTTCAATCATCGAACGCGTGCACTTCCTCGGCCAAGCGAGCCGCGGGAAAAACGCGGACTTCTGTATATTGCACGTCCGGTAGTAGTCCGGCGGCTTCATCGGTTGCTGGGAGACCGGCGCGTTAATTACTTTCGTGTTTCAGGGTGTGCAAACACGCGGCTGGATACGCGCCTATTCACCATAGGCGTGTGTAGAAACGAGCAGGCGCTTCAGTTAGCATCGAAACTACTACATTCTCCGGCTTCCTTTTACTTCCGCGGACGGTTCGCGTTATTTTTAACTCTCTTGTGCGCGTTTCGAGATTATTTCGAGATAACGCTGATAATGCTGATAACGTTGAAATATCCAAATGGATTCGTATTCATGCTCAGTGCCATGTGGGTATGATAACATGATCAAAGATTTACATTTAAAAGGGTACGCGAATACTCGTTAGATCATATCGAGCTTTTTCGTCTAAAAGCGAATTTGATGATTCGATAAACGACTAGCGGGTTTTTTTTTTTAAATAAAACTTATCTTATATTGCTTTCTTTTATATTCTCTATTTTGCTCACTAAAAGCAGCTCCAAAGAGCCAAAATTACACATTTATAAATTCCGAGAATATTGAGTATCCAAATTTGAATTGCAAACCGAGTGCGATATATTTGATTCGCTATAAGTATCAAATATTCCTAACTTATTTGTGTACTGTGAAACAGATATTCTAAACGAAGAAGAATTTATCTCGTTCAGATGCTGAAACTTAGAAACATATCGATGTACTCACCATTATCCCAAGCAGCTTCCTTAGTCCTAAGTAATGCAGCCAGTCCAATGTTGTCTTTGGGCATAACACGATTTAACATGTTGTCCGAACCCTCCGCGTTCGCCATCGCCAATTGATTGAATTCAACTAAATGCTCCTTTATCAAAGAAAATCTGCAAAAGAGAATTAAAAAAAAAATGTAAAAAAAATTGGGCCACATATCCTGATATATTTTGTGAAAAAAATTAAGCATGTTTGGCAGAAAATGAACTTTATTATTCGAATAAATTCGCAGATAAAAGTATTAGCGGACTCTCAAACGGGGGAGAGATAATTCAGGATTAAAGATTCGATTTATCTTTCCTATCGTCGCATCGGAGACCGCAGTGTCGAGTGCCGTTGCAGAGTCACGTCACCGGAAAAGAAATTCCCGGTCCTTCTTCAATCGGTCGTCCGAGTCCCGGTAAATGGCCGACGGGACTCAATTTCGTCCCGTGAGAACGGGAGAGGAACTTGACGCTTGCGCGCGCGCGCGATACGACTTAGATACGACGGAACGCGACATCGTCGTCTACGCTGCAGGACGATTTTCGTCGCAGCCGGAGGACTCGTGAGCGAGGCGTATCACGTACGCGATGTAGAATACCCGGACTTCCTTTTCTTTCTTCCCTTGTCCTATCCGCAGCACGGCCGATATGTAAGGCACGTATGCTTGAGAAATATATTCTTCTCCGAAGACCCATTATACGAGCCATCATCCCCCTCCGCCCGCGGCCGAGCCTCTCCTCGCTCGTAAACAAGATTGAATCAACGTCATCCGCAGTGTCGCTCAAGGGAGAAGAAGGAGGATTTGGTAAGGACTAGCCGAAAATAAAAGAGAGAGAGGGTCGACGGCGGAAATCCGGAATGCGTAATTGACTTTTGCCCGCTGTCTGAAACAGCTCTCCGGCTCGTTCTCGGTTCATTATTGAAACTGAAAGGACGTTTAATACCAAGATTGCGAAAGCGCTCAAGAAAAGATGCAGTTAAGATTTATAATTTGCATAATACATTAATTATAATAGTTTACAATGTACAGTTTATGTGAATTTTCTCTTACATTTTAAAATGAAGCCACCGCGAAAAATGTATATCGTTTAACGGTTTGCAGAACTTTACTGGAGTTGTTGCCGCACGAACATTAAACTCCCTCCCTTCCTCTCTCTCTCCCGCCGATCTTTTTCTTTCTTTTCTTTTTTCTCAAACGGCACTTCGACATCGCACCGTATAACCCGCGACGAGGCAATAAAGCCGGGAATGATCGAGGAGCGAGCGCCGAAGGCGGAAATTGAACGCGAGTTGAACTTTACGCTCATCGTGTGAACGCTGATTTGGTTCGGTCGATTTGGTCGCGTTGTGCAGCCGGATTGAAATCGACGGCCGCGTCTTTGCGAGCCGTAAAAGCTCCTCCCTTTTTTTCCCCTCTTTTTCACCTACAGCCTCCGTTCAACGAGACGGAGAGGAGAAGGAGATAAAGCGGAGCGGAAGCGTCATGTGAGCTATGCGGCAGTCTCGCGTCGCAGTAGTACGAGTCGTTTTTGATCAGACCAACCGCGGCGATCGCTATTCTGTCTCGTATTTCGACGTGCGCAGCGAGGACTCTCTGCGGCTTCATGCCAAACCACACGGAACATCCTGAATAACGTGTCTGAATAAAATATTTGTGGAAAAAGAGAGATTTCATCGAAGACACGAGTCGTTAAATAATTTAACTAGACTTTGAAGTTTTTGTCCCGTACATTTTCGCGAGTTACGAGCCTCACTCGCAAAGCAACCGAATAACTCCACGATGTTTAATACTGCAAACGGTGCGGTGGTTAAAACGGCTTGCTTCCTGCCGCGGAGCGTTTAACGGAGCGGGGACGGAGAGGGAGGGCACATTCACCACCATCGACCTTAATATTGTCACACAGAGAGACATTTACTTCGTCTATTTACGACGGCGGGTTATAAAGGGTACCGTTACGCGCGACATATGCACACGGGCGCATTAATCGCGTCTCGATGGCCCCGGGGCCGACATTGCGAACGTGATATCGCGGAGACCTGCCATTATGTCGCGTGATAGTCTGAAAATAAGCATTAGTCGAAATAGATATCTCGGGCAGGGGTGCGGCCGGGCGCGATGATTAATGCATCATAGACAATGTGCACGTGCAGCTGGGACGCTCCGTTCGATGGTCGTCGTAAAAGCAATTTGTGCGTATCGGTGCGGCAACATACGCGCCGATATCGAAATCAGGTTCATTGAAATCGGAACTGTATCGCGCCTGCGATGCACGACGTGCAAAAGGAAATCAGCACGAAATTGTCAGATTCTCCTCGAGCGTTTCCTTGAAAAGAAATTGTCTCCGAGTAACCGGCTGAGAAATTTAGGATCGCGAGGGTATCCGGCAGTTTTGAAATTATTCTAAGATCTCGCGATGATATGCCCCTTTTACATATTTTCGAGCTAATCGAACCTTTCTTTTATTCACGCCTTTTTAAGATCTCATTCATTTATCTCATTTATTCACGAGTCTTATTATTGTTATTATTGTTTCTCTCATAGGTGTTTTGAAGACTCGCACATGGTTTCGATTCTTCCGAGCGCGAATATTGTTTTCGCTATAGAGGCATCCATCGATTTCCAGTTAATTTGTTCATCGAATACGAGAAAATGCTCGCTCGCAAAAGCGACGCCGTTCGCTTTTCTATTAAACACAGACGGCGATTTACGACGCGGCGTTACTATCTGACGCGATATTGGATTACCATGACGTTATTACACGCCAGACACGCGCGCGACGCTTTGTTAAATTACGAGCGGATGCATCTTTCATCCCGTTCGGAATTAAATGTCGCGCTTTGGGAGGTCTCCGTTGTTTTCAGTATCGAAGCGGCTCTATAATTGATCCCGCAAAGGCGGCAACGATAATCTTTGACGCAATAATTGAATATTGAACCTGTGGAATCTCATGAAAACGGTAACATCGAATAATTAAAAAATTGTTTTACCGCCGATTGATTTTTATATCAAAGCAATAAAGCACTTCATATTCAAATTGTCACTTAATTGTCATCTATATTTTTTTTCAAATTTAAATATACATACAAAATGGATGCATATTGGTGTAGTATGTTGGCATAGTATATTGTACAAAATAAAATTATACGTCGGGATAATAAATTGTTTAAAAAGTCAATTGTCTATTACATTTTACTGCTTTATTTTTCCTCTAATATATTTATGTTTTGTGATGTTATCGATTTGATCTTTTAAAAAGTTTCGCGGAGCATTTACTCGCGAAGCATTCGATTGCGCGTGATCGATAACTGTATTACGTCGAACAGCGTTTTCTGCTGCGCCGTCCTGCGTTTATTAATTAAATTACCACGCCTCTTAATAAATCGAAGGATTGCCGGAGCGTCTAGACTATCGATAGTTATTTTTCCTTTTTTCCGGCGAGCCAATTAGAACGCTCAATGTGATAAGAAAATATGCGAAGAGAAATGACAAATTAACGCGACATTCTTTCACGTTATGAGACTATAAGTAATGTAAAAATTCTAGCGTATAAAACGATTCTGAATTCTCCGCAAATTAAATCGCTTTATAATAGTTATCTGTCATCGACAGATGCTATAGACAGTTCGTTTATTAATATCACTATAATATTATTAAACTTCATTTCTTCTCAGTCCATTACAAAAATAATTGTAGAGAATTACGAGATGTTAGGAGAAGATTGTTAGAAATATCTTAAAAATGTATCATTAAAGAAGGAAAATAAAGTACAAAATATTTCTACCTTCAAACTTCCACGTATGATAGACTCGATATATTTATTCTTGCGACATATTGAACTTTCTCTTTGATTACAGGAAAAAGCTAATGCGATAAATCATAAACTTCCATTTAATATAAATTCCAATCTGTTTCAAGTGACGCTTATGATTGAAGCCGCGTTCGCCGAGATCCACACATTTACGGCTGCGTCGTTTTCGTCCGTCACGTAACGCATTATCGCCGCGACGCGGAATCGAGAGATACAGGGGAATGCACTTACTTGGCGGTCCTGTAAAAAATGGCGCAGCCGTCGACGTACTTGCGGTCGTTCTCCGCCATCGTCTTCGCGCGGGACTTGGGCGAGAATATGCCGTCGTAGCCGTCATGCTTGAGCTCCGGCAGGAAGAAGTTGTAAAATTGGTCCGTCTCGACCTCCTGCAGGCTGATGATGTCCGCGGCGTAGTGCCGTATCTCGTCGAGGATACCCTTCTTCCGGTATTCCCAGTCCAGCGCCCAGCTCGGACAGTAGCCGTACATCTGCCGCGTCGCGTATTTGTCGCACAGCACGTTGTAACACATCACCGTGAATATACCTGCGACAGTCAACGAAACACATCCACGTATACCTGTATAGCTTTTCCACCCATGCAAACACGGGGGCGTTTCTAAATGGTTGTCGGGATTTCAAAAGTTGTTTAATTTCTCATAGCTGCAGTGCACAAGAACAAATCGTGCATGAGATGAAAAGGCAGTTGCACAAGTTTGCACAGTATACATTACAAGCGTTCAATGTGAATACTCTTCGTGAATAGGACCTGCCGGCCCGCAGAACATGGTTTTGTTTCGATGATCTCCACGGTCTCCCGACCTCGCCCCACGTGATTTCTTTCTGTGCAGTTGTATGAAGGACCATTCGTACGTGCCACCGCTACCTGCCTGAGTTGAGAGGCAGGATTGTTGCGGTTGTCGAGCCTATCACACCAAACACGCTAACCAGAGTGTGGCAGGAATTAGACTACCGACCGGATGTGTGCCGTGTGACGAAGGGTTACGTTTAACTTGTATACTGTGCAAACTCGTACAGTTGCTCTTTCATACCATCCATGATTGTTTTTGTGTACCGCAGCTATGAGAAATTAAACAACTTTGAAATCCCGGTAGACCTCCAGGTAGATTAAATGCTGGAGAGAGAATTGGACGTCTATCACTCAAGAAAAATCTCTGATTTAAGAACAGAGTATAGGTTGTGCAAGATAAAGTTCTACATTAAAAAGAACCCTTATAGAAAAGTATTACTGTGCAGTAATAAATTGGCAAGTAATAGTAATAAATTATTTTATTTAAATTATTATTTAGTAATTATTTGGTAATTTATTACTATTATTACTTGCCAATTTATTACTGCACAGTAATATTTTTCTCTAAGGGAAGAAGAAGAAATCCCGATAATCATTTAGGAACATCTGGTATATAATGAAACAAAAATCCAGAAACATCAATCGCTGACATATCTTCGCCGTTTGTTGAATAAAAGGGTAACTCTGTCGCTGTGTGTTTCTCCTTTCACGCATTTCCCTCTTTTCTCGCGGAAATGTTACTCCATTCGTTCGCCGTCTCGAACGACGTAACGTCCGCAGATCGTTTCCGTCGCGAGGCGAATAATAAACGGAAGGCTTTGATTTACTTCGCGGGTCGACGCGCTCGTTTCTTTCGCGATCCTGATTCCGCGGCTTCATGCCCCGGTACGTAAGCCGTCCCATTTTCCTCGAGCTCTCCCGTTTCCCTCTCTCGCTCTCTCCCGATTCTCCCCGTTTCACGTGCCGTAAACGCGATACGTGTTGCACGCTCAGACTCACTCGCACGCGGGCGCGCGCGGATTCTCACGGCCCGGGATAAGAGGATCAGCGTAAAGCGAGCTGTCTTGCCAACGTCGCCCGGCTGTCTGCATAAATTCCCAACGTCTGTCTTCTCTCCCGCGCGCGCTTTACTTAGTCTCGCATGACTCCGCGAGTTATTCGCTGCGCGCGGTGCAATACTGTAATTAGAGCGAACGCGCGCGCGAGTGTGCGAATCGGGCGAATCGCGCAACGTCGCCCACCGAGATGCGTCTTCCATCGTCATTCGGCGCGTTTACGACCCGCGTGACGGCGGCCGTTCTCCGTTTCTATTGCCTCACATTTCACTTCAGACGCGTTTCAACTCCGCTTCGAAAGGCATCGCGCGCTATGTCGATCCGGCTTGCTTAACAGGTCAATCTTTCGACTCGCGGTATTAATTGCCGAATCTCCTCACTTAATACTGCCCGGGGTATCGGCGGCGGGGGTACGATTTCGGGGCGCTTCCGATACCCTCGAAGAACACATCTCCCTTTGATACTCTGGAACCAATTTGAACGGACCGGGCCGATAGACGACCGAAGCTAAACCTGTAAATCAGTGGTTCTATTACCGCGAATACGATCGCTGCCGTGCAGAGTAAAAGAGGGAAACAGAGAAAGAGAGAAGGAGAGAGAGAGAGAGAGAGGGGAGAAAAAGAGAGAGAGGGAGAGAGAGCACGAGTGTAAATAATTGAGCCGCGGTATCCGCCGCAATCCAATAACGCGTACGCGAACTCCACTAGCTCGAGTAGCTCGCGATATCGCAGCCGCCGCACCGGCGAGGGGAGAAACGATTAAGGTGGTATCGGCATCTCGGATTCGCCCCAAACCACCGTTACCCCAAACGCCGTTAATCATTCAGCCGAACGTGAATTCGCTCTTCGCGGCGAAACGCCGATCCCTCGGCCTTCATTGCCGAAGAGCATAAGACGTGACTAATTTTTTTCTTATGTCGAAATGCTTAATGAGATACCTATTATTTTCAGTTTTTATTGGACGTCGAAGAGAGATACAAAACGTAAGATAATGTAAAATGTGAGACAACATTGATTGCGTATTAGACACAGGGCGTTCCGCGGCGGAGCGCGAGGCGCTTTTAATCTTTAATTATCTGTTCCCCGACGGACGCGGTAATAAACCCGGCCGATAGGCTGACTATTTTTTTAAATTTAGTTTCCTCCCGATAAATAAGATCGTTAACGATTCGCCGATTTGTTTCCCTCGTTCCTACTCGAGGGGATTGTTAACACGACCATCTCGACAAGTCCTTCCGCCAACTAAGTCGGTGATCATCTTAAGAGGGCATTATTCTGGCTCGATCTTGCGTGAGATATGCGTCGTTAATGGGCGTCCCGCCGTTATCCCTCCGTGCTCTTTAGACAAAGACAACGATGTATACATCAGATTCGAAGGATGGTTTTATCGCTCGCGAAGAATGTGATAAGAAAGATGATAGCAAGCTTCATCATGAATCTTTTTTGTTTGGTATTTTATCAAGGCTCTCGTTTGTCTGTAATACTAAAAAAATTCTCAATATATTCTTCTCTTTCTTCCCTCAGTGAAATATTGTTCTTACTTCTTAAATATTTAAAATGTAAAAATATATAAAAGTGCAATGCAATATGTAAAAATGCAGTATCTAATTATCAAATGAAAGCTAAAATATGTATATTTATATTTTTGCTTTTTTTTTTCTTTCATTTCTTTCGCTTCATCTTTCCTTTATTTCTCTCTTTAGTTTAAAAAAATATTTTGTAAATTTTCAGTATTAACATTTTATGCGATTATAATGTTGGAGCAAATATTTTTTTTGTAGATTCTTTTTCCTGACAAATACTGCTTTACAAAGGATTAGCCTAATCCAGGGTTTACCAGTCCAAACTGATAATAACCAAAGTTAGCGAATAGTTATAGTGTACATCGCTACGATCTACGATCATGTCCCTGAGATAGCGAAACCTGATCACTTCGCGAAGTACAGCGCATTTATTGGTAACGAACTAAGTCAAACAAGCTCAAGTTTCAGCAACCAATATTAATTATATGTATATATATATATATATATATATATATATATATATAT
>VBVQ01002029.1:0-28220 GCA_011636635.1 Tetramorium simillimum | reverse complement strand
TACATATGATTAATAATAACATCTTCATTTTTTAAATTTGAATAGTATTTATAAAAAATTCTATTTTTTAAAATAGAAATTCTTGTATACATATGTATATTTGAATTTTGCAGGAATTCAAATTATTCTACAAATCGAAACTAACTAGTCCAGATTCGATTATTTCGCAAGATCAATAAAATATTATTTTTTATGAATATTAGAATCCTAAAAAACGCGAAGTTCAATTATTAGATTTAACTCGGATTTTCAAGTACATATTGAATATGCTTCTATCTCTAAAGAGAGCGGTATTTAAAGTGCGCATTTCCGTCGTTTATCCGCAGTATTTTCGACACGTTTATTATCACGTACGTGATTCCTTAGAACCGTCGGACTTGACACGTACGTGAAATCTATATGTATGTGTGCGAGTGTAGGAAAAAAAAACATCTGCACATTTCGCATTCAGCGCCGGACGTTTAGTTGTGGGTTCGGTTGCTATAATAGCTCCTTGCTAGTTTTCCTGATAACGCGTCAATGAAAACTGGAGCATTGGACGGTCACGTTTAATGCTGAATACCAGGAATAGCGTAGGAGACCGATCTTTTTTATTTTTTTTTTACTGGATATATTTGAATGCTATAAAAATAAAACTGCAGCACGTAAACTGAAGTTGCATTTTTATAAGGCGCGTTCGTTGAATATTAAATTAATTGTGGCACAATGTTCTCAATTGAATCGTTCCCATTTTATTTTGCATTTCTCAATTCTGCTTTTACTCGGAAAAATATGAAAATCGCGATTTAACTGTACTTCAAATTCGCACGTTTCAATGAGGTGTGAAATCTTGCTGCTGTGAGCTAATAGGACACGTATTACATCAATTTACCAGATTATTCTCACTCGTTAGTGTCAAATCAGCTGGCATTAACAGAGATAATGCCGCTCTTTGTGAATGACACGATTCTTATTTTCGATGCCGTATCACGTGAAAATATCGGGAACGTCCTCCGTTCGCCATTAATAACGCTATTATTACGTAACGATGCTTCGCGCGGTTAATCAACGTTTCGAAAGACATAGCGGTGTCTCTTTCTCGAGAAAAATTATATACGCGCTATATCTCGCAAGATGACACACGCGAAATAGAAAATTCTCTCGGTGTCTCGAAAGCAGACCACGCGACTTTCCTTATTTTCCGATAAAATTTCCTTCGGATAAGAGAAGCGTCAGGCGATACGGAAACGTACTCATCTCTCTTTTGAAAAAGAGGCACTTGCCTTATTTCGATCCCGGGGTCTTCGTGTATCGATTGCGCGTATCCTGGGTCGGCGGTTTGACGGGTTTTCATCACGCGCGGAATTCTCCGTAAAATGGATGTAATATTTCGTTGACCCACCGGCGTGGGTCAAACATACTCGGCGAATCCGCAAGGGTTAACGACATCGTTCACGAATTGCTTCCTTCTTTGCATGTCCGGGTTGAGATAAGAGCGTGTTGAGTGACGTTTAGTGTGTTTCAATCAAACAGACGGCGGCTGAAAAAAAAAACGATTTAACAGACATTATCGTAATCATGTAAATTTATAAGAAGACTAATGCTGCAGTTCTAAACAAAATCGTAAAACTCGTAACCTGTTTTCGTAAGATTCATAAGAACTTACGAGTAGATCTTCAATTCTATGCATACTGTATGTCATACTCTATGCTCAGCTTTTTACGATCGCTTCGTAAACTATGATTTTACGATTGATTCATAGATTTGCTTAGAATTGCAGCATTATTCTTCCGTTTACTCCGAAAATCGTATTATGTAATATAAAAACAAATGAATGCTTAATTATCGTGTATTTGAGCGCTGCATTCCTGTGCAATGTCTCATATGTTTCAAACGTTATGCGGGGGAAGACGCGAATCAATCTCGAGGAAACACGGTGGTTTCGACGTAACGTTTGACGACTCCGGCGAACACGTAACTTCGTTTACGTCACGCGTATAATATTACAGACGTGGATGGAATCCACGAAAAGACGGCACGGAGGATATGATATATGTGTACAAAAGATGGACAATTTTTATGCATTTTGTCACTCGGGAATATTTTTAGCGCGACATACATTCGTGCGTTATGGCTGCGTCGGGCTTCAAGGCTGCGTCGGGCTTCAAGGATGATATTCTCAAATGGAAAGGACATCGTACTGTATGAATAAATATACCTCGTCTAACAAGTTTAAAATTAGCCTTTTCAGTACAATGCGCTTCGACTTATTTTCCTATTGGCTTCTACATTTTTTAATCCCCAGTTGTTTGCCGAAGGTGCACGGTCTCAAAAATAATCTTGGCAAAGGTAAAAAAAAAGCGCGAAAGGAAATTTTTTCCCAACGAACACGACTATTCTCGTCGAGATATGCATAATGTATCTGGATGCAGAACGTTCGCAGCCAACAACAGCTTGCCTTCGAGCTGATAGTGGATGAATTATTTATGCGATAAAAAATTACGTTCGGCGCGGTATAGTTTAATTGCGTCGATCTTGAAACCCCGTAGCGGGTAAATGATCCTCCTGGCTAAGGATGACTCTGCCGGATCTCGCTAGCTTATTGTGATATTCCGCTCTCGGAGTGCTCTTACGTAATTCATGAAGACCCGATATCCTCTTGCATGAAATTAGACACCGCGCATGGCTTTTGGGGGCACGCCGATAATCTGAGGTCAAGGTGTGTTGTGGGGCGTAATGCGTCAGGTTGAACCTCAGTCCCGGTTGACGCATCGCATATCCTGGAATGCCCGCAAACCTGTCGCGATGACGTACGCATAAATTACCGTTTTCGAGAACAGTAAAGTGAATCGCACGCTGAAGAATTGGTGGCTAAGCCGGTAAGATAATACTTCCCGATTCGTCCGATATAACGATCACGTTTGCTGATTTATGGAGCGACATTTATTTAATTACGTCGGTTGCGTCAAAAACTCGTCGGAACACTGAAGATTCCGAGAGTGGCTAATCATTCGATTTCTTTCAGCGAACCTTGGTGATTTAGTGTCAGCACTCTTTTAGACTTACTAAACTGAAAGTTTACGTTTTACAATTTATCTTTCTCGACAATATACACATTCCGCTAGTAAAATCGTGGAACTCTTTTATATGCGAGAACTATTCTTGAAAAAAATTATACGCGATTATTTTTGCGCTTCTCGTTACGCCTCGCATTATACTTTTGGGATCGTATTAGATATTGCCGTTTAATAGCAGTGTTTGTTCCGTGAACAGCGCGATGGAGTAGATAGAATAGCATGCCCCCTCACATATCGCTGCATCGATACGGTTTCATTAGACGATATTGATAGTCAATTGGCGGTTTATTGTCCGACCACTGCATCGTTAGGCGTCAAGACGGAGCAAGCGTCTTTGTTAGCTCTTTCGTTGCATTGTTACGATTCGTACACACAGTCGCTGATATTTTTACGATCCGTCACGTAAACATGAAAAATTAAAGTTCACGTCTGCAAAATTTCAACAGGAAAACGGATCAATACTGTACTTGTTTCAATATACGAATTAAAAAAAGAATGAGACGGAAAGAAAGAAAATTTAATAAATAGTTTTAAATCAGTAATCCTATACAATAATAATTAATAACATTATTACACAATAATTTAATATTAGAAACGTACATATCTGCAAAATTTCAATGATAAAATCCATCAAATATCGCACTTATTTTACTGCTCGAATTTAGAGAAAACGTGAAAAAAAAAGAAAATTTAATAAATGGTTTAAAATTAATAATTCTAATAATAATTAGTAAGATAATCCTGTATATAATGTGTAGTACATCACGTAGTAATCTAATACTGGAGTATACATATATTAATTGAATCAAGAATGCCATAATGCTATTTGGTCTTATTAAAGATATATTAAAATAAGAATTTTTAAAAATATACGAATAAATAAAAAAGATATTTTTTTCTACCTTTCTCAAACAAATTTCTATTGAAACAAGCAGTGGCATATGCTATCGCGTTGAAGTTGAATGGATTCTCGCGTATCACACGCGATACATGAAATATCATCTGCCTGTGGCAGTTATTGTTTAAACAAAATTTTAATACGCCTGCAATATATTCAATGATAACTTCTTTTTATGAAACATAAAAAACAGAATTGCGCGATGTATAGCGCGCAATTATTCGCGACGTAATGTTTTAATGAATTTTATCTAGTAATTGATCACAGAGTTGTGCGGAAACAAAAAAATTCATTGCATAGTCGTACCGGGCAATTTGTGTATATTAATCCTTAAATGACACTTGGGGTCTTTTGGACCCTAACGGAATTTAAGCAAGTGTCTCCCTCCGCCTGTAGTTCGATATTTGGGCTATCTATTAGTACAATTGCTGCAGGTCAATCGCTTGATAGCTACCAAGGAGAGACGATGAAAATTGTGGGATACATTTGACTCCAGTGTGTCAGATACGTCCTTTCTTGTAAAAAAAAAACAGTGACTTTTTTCTTGTTTTTTTGCATCTCTATCAAGTTAGCCCCTCCACCATCGCAAAAAAAATCCGCACCTATCAAAAAATTGAGTACTATTGTATTTAGTTGCTAATTAGTTACCCTAATCCCGATTTTGTTGCTCAAACCGTTTAGCAGGAAATAAAAATCGAAATAGGAGGGGGGGGGCAGCTTATTGCCAAGCTAGCCCCCATAATAGAAAAAAATATATAGAGTGCTCAAATCGAAAAAATGAATACACCAGAATTTGTTGCTATCTTGTTGCTTTAAGAATCAACAATCGCCGATTTTTTTGCTCGCCTTTAAATAATTATAAATGAATAATTTGTCCCCGCGATCGCCGTTTCTCACGACTTCGCAGCTTAAAAGTTAGTTAAAAAATTTGTTACTTGACCGTTTTTGGTCCTAAAATTTTCGCTCGCCTTAAATAATTATAAATGAATAATTTGTCCCCGTAACCGCCGTTTCTCACGACTTCGAAGCTTTTGCTTCAATTAATAGTACATATACGCAAAAATGATAATTTTTAGGAGATATACATTCGTGATACATGTACCTATATGACATGTATTTTGTCAGAAATTTATTTCTTTCGTGTAACGTCGGATAGTATAATGTTAATATAAATTGGAAATAAAACAAACGATAAGATTTCACTTACTATTAAATTTGAGAATTAAAAATAATCACGTGTCTCACGTTGAAAGCATTTTCTCAGTATGTATATGATGATCATTAACTTCTCTCCACGATCAAATTTATTTATTTTATGATTGAAACTCACAAAGAGGGAAAGAAACGCATGGCTCTTTCGTGTGGCTTTTCTATGAATGGGATCTCAAAATAGCGCATCGTATATCTGTGAATGAGGTAACGCATGTAAAGGGGTATGAATGAGGTAACAAATGGCACTTAATAGTTTTTTGTAAGAACTAAATATATTGTGTGCCACATATTCTAAATATATACAGTGCACATTTTTATCAGCTATTTTACAGTTCCAGTCAGGCAAAAGTGCACGTTTTAGAACGCACATGTAAAAAGAATGTACCTGATATATTTTACTTTCTGGCAATATAGATAGAATTACTTTTATGCAATCAACGTGAAGATAAGTGCGATATCTAGTCCAAATATAAATTTAATTAGAACCAATCAATTATCATTAAACTTTTAAAACTTATTACGCTCTTTGTTTGTTTCCCATGGAATCTAGATTGCATTTTCATGTCAAATGGTCGTGTCGAATGCTTGTCAATATCAGAACGCGTTTTATCGATTTCTTTTGTAAAAGTGAACCTGACCAACGCTTGGTGCCTATGGTTATGGTTGTTTATGTAGCCGCGAAGGTTAAGGGTCAATTTAATTTAAAAAGTAAAGCTCGAACAAAGTCTGCCTCTGTTCAGAGATACTCGATTAAAGCAAATCGATTTATCAGAAAGCCATATCGCGATTTATCGAGATTATTTCTAGATGATTGCAGCCGATAGGATTTCACATCTTCTCGCTATGCAATACGTAACGCGGTATATTTTTTCTTTCATGTGGATGAAACAAAAGGATTTGTGATCTTTTAGATAGTTTAATTTAAAAATTACGGAAGTTAAAATCTTTATTTAGTGTTGAATGCGTGATGCTATTTTGATTAACTATTCTAATTTATTATCTAATATATTATTTGTCTGATATAAAGTTTGCCTTTTGTACATGGAAAAATCAGGTATATAAACATTTAAATATTCTTTACGAAAAATATATCTGGTTTGTCTATTTAATATCTAAGAACTTATGTATGAGGAAATTAGTACAATTGTGGAGGCGTTCATAGTCGGGAACAAATATAATAGCTTCTAATTGCCTGCACGTGTAACAAACTTCGAATAATGTCTCGTGCAATTGAGATTGCTGTGTGGAATTTCTGCTCGCGTTGACGAGAGAGGAAAAATCTCACGACCCGGTTATAACGTCGTCTCGGATCTATCAGATAGATAACTTCATGTAGCAATTTGCGATGGCACCATTGAGCAATTAAGTCTTGTCCGCCGGTTGCGCCTATACGCCGCAGCACGCATGCTATATTTCCTTCGTCCAAAATAAATTGCAACGTTCTTTAAAGTAGTAAAATTTTTCTTTCAAAAAATATTTATTTGTGAATTTTATGTTTTATTTAATGGTGAATAAAATTGACAATGTAAAAGTTTGCAGTTTGCGAGATAAGAAATTGAATTTATGAGCGTAATGTTAAGCGAGTATTAGAAAAATATTTAGATGTTCTATTTATAGAGTATACCATGTTTGTTATTGCATTTTTGCAGAATTCGCGTTATGAGAAGTTATATTCTGGCACCTTATTCTTCGAACTGCGTATGCGTTTCTTCAGCAAACAATGGCGGAATGCATATTCATACAAAAATATCGCTCTTTCGGGAGATTGCAATTTAAAAGCTTGCTAAATCATTTTTTCACTTTGATAAAAAAATATCAGACCATATGATAAGAACAGACATGTATATATTTTAATAAATATTATATTTCTTGAATATATTTATATTTGTCTACTATATTGATTTTAAATACATATATAGTTTATATTAATATTTTTCATACGAACCTTTTTAAATTTACACGGAATTTATAAATAATTCTCTATATAAATTTAAAAGTGCATCAAAATAATACTGTTACAAAATAAAATGTTCAAATGAACATTTAAAATTCCATATTTATTGCTGTTCGATCATACGCAGATATTATTATTGCAAAATGAAAAGAAGAAGAAACCATCTTCCACGTCGCATATGTTTCATATATTTTTCTCGGATATCGGACAATCCGAACGGAATCTTCCGATTATTTGTATTGAATGTCTGCACTTTCTTCGATTTTCCCTAATAATTGTTTATTTCTCCCCTCAGGTAGCCATGAATACTTCACTTGGCTAAAGCGGCCAGTATAAGAGTTTCTCCGATTTCGAGACACCGAGAGAGACTCTGAGGACCAATCGAGATGGGCGAGCTTCTAGGATCTGCGAGTTTCCTTCACCTCGGCGACATCGTCAGCTTGTACGCCGAGGGAAATGTATCTGGGTTTCTTTCCACATTGGGGTAAGTGAGAGATGAAAAAAATAGAATTTCTAAGGAAATTAAATATCTTGGAACGCTAGTCGGCTATCATTTAATTTAACGTTAAAATGCAGTGACAACTTCTTTAGCGTGGTCTTCGTATCATTTCTGATTATCTGATCATTGCATCGCTGCAAGTATTTTCATACTTTGATTTTTTGCGCGAGAAAACGACGACGGGAATTTTTGTTTGATGTTTCTCCGTTTGAGGAGAGAACCCAGACATACGTTTACATATACGTAAAGAGAAACATCAAAGAAATTTTAGATCGCGTCCAGCTGCAGCAAATCCTATGCAATCGATGATAACCAATCCAATAGCACTCTCTCGTTTGTAGTTTGAGAAGAATTTTAATTAAAGCTATACATATTTCGTAGCGTATGATGAACGAAATGGAATTGTTGGCATCATCGTATATGTTGAATAGCGGAATTGTAAAAATCAAAACAATTTTTGATATATTTTTCCTACTCGAAATTTAATCTTTATGTATAAACGTAAAACTCATGAAGATTTACATTGTTAATGCGCGGAAATATATTAACGTGGTATGTGAATTAAACTCATAGAGTTCCATCTGCATAATTAGATCGTTTATACATAACAGGAATTATGTTACGTTTTATAAAGCGAAGTTTCAAGTGCACCGAAGCCTATCTCAATAGTTTACAACGTTAGGCTTAGCTTAAAAAGCCAGACATTCTTGCAGAATCTAGATCCCATTTATATTCCGAGCACTATGAGTTCCTGACCTTAGATATTTATCTATTTAGACTGTTTGCATCCTCTATTCGAGGTAACCGACTTATCATTTCCGTGATTCTTCGTATCACTGTATGATTTCAAGCATACTATCTCTGCCACGAAAGTTACGGTCGAAGTTTCTTACATTACCACGCTGTGATTTTCAGTACGTATTATCACGTGAAATTCATTAGCAATAGTGAACAAATTTAAAGAATGTAATCATTAACGTTGCATATCGATATTTTTATGTTGTAAAAATTAACATTTTCTGATATCCTTCTATCAGTTATTTAAAATATATTTGTTAATAATGCGATTTTTAAATTAAAAAGATGATACGCAGGATTTTTTGTGTAACGTATTGAAAAGAAAGGAATAGGAAGATAAAATTTATCTTTCGAAATGACGAGTTAATAGCATAATGTTATCGTGTGTATCTTTGAAGTGACCACATGGGTTTCATATTGTAAACACTTGATAATATATTGCTACTATTTCCGATTAAAAACAATCGTACGATTATTTATCACGTTACACGTATTTGCGTTTTATGCTTAAATCGCGGGTTTTTTTTTGCAGTATAAAAGATTGTAGTAGATTTATATCAAGCTACTTTTTTTTCTCACGCAACAAGTACTGCACACAGAAATGAGATTTGCTTACACCTGTTTGTTCGTCACGCACTGTTTCGACAGAAAGACTGTGTATTATATGCCATTACACGTTCTACTCAGCTCATATATGTCTATTAACGGAAGAGAGCTTTACTCTTGCTATAAATTATCTGTTCCAGATTTGTCTTTCCAGTTTTAAATGTTAGTAATTAAAGCGAAATTAATGATTAAGAAAAATTATGTTTGGTCAATGAGCTTTTTAATGATGAAGCATTACGTGGAAGAATTTTGGAGCTTTAATAATTTTATATAAATACAGAACGTTACATATACTGGGATTTCGATTTTCAATTAATTTAATTGGAGTTTAATTTATCATAAATATAATTTAAAGATTGGTTGCAATTCGCATAATATTAAAAATTGTGTCATAATGACTTGCTGTAAAATTTTAACAAGAGAAACATTAACTCGAATCGTTTTTATTATACGTATCTCGTGATTTAAACTTGCATTCTCATGTAAGTAAAAAAAAAAATTTTTTTTAAATTCTTTCATTGCATGTTTATACGTGGAACGATTTACGATACTTCACAAGGAAGGAAGAATGTATTTAACGTCACGTTAAGCACGTCGTGTAGAAATTCTACAATATTTTCATCGCTCAGAAATCGCACCTGACTCTTTCAAGTTTTTTCTTCGTATCGCGCGAGTCAATTATGGTTTGACGTTTTTGACAGGCATTCAATCAGCCGTGCCGGCAATTTCACGGAAATTTATAATGTTAACTGTATACATATATCGCGTGCAGTTTCATCTTCCTCGCTGCGAGGTCGGCGTCTAAGGGTGTAAAGTTTCTTCCGCGTTACACTTGAGGGAACGGCGCTAAAGCGAGAGCGGCGCGAAGGTCCCACGTCAATATAGGTTCCGCAGGCAGGCATATTATTAAATTCGCACCTGCGTATAAAGCCTCGCGATCGATGAGCAATTATTTCGCCCGACTTTAGCAACGTCGCCGTGGATGTATATTACCCGCGCACTGATGAACCCGACGTCATACGGATGCCGGGTAATAAGGCGGTGTCGCTCTTTGTGTAATCCCGACGTCGCCAAGCTCGCATACCCAACTGCGCAGATTTTCCTCAAAAGGGTACGGCGCGGCGTTAAAATATCTTCGAGCCGATATCCTCGATCTTGCCCTGATTACGAACCGGATAAAATAAACGGTCGAAGAGTACGTACGGTCGGAGTGATATGCGTAATAAACGATTTTTGCATTGATTATTGCTAATATGAATATAACGATCGTCGCTGTCGGCAGAATACAGCGTAGTTTATGTGATGATTTTTTTTTTCGCTCTCGTCAACGGCTACTTATTGCGTTTGTTTAAAAGCGCATTGGAAAATTGTTTTTTTTTTAGCAGCTAAAAAAGCGATTTCGCATACACTGTTTAGCAAACATTTGTGCAGTCGGAGTATTTTTGCTTGACCGACGCGTGCTAACTAGCCATGAAAAGAGCGAACTGGTTTAGAGCGTTTCAAAACGCACGCTGTTATAATCCGCCGGAGTACCAAAAGCGAATATCCGGTAAAAAAACATTTTGAGAATTACCCTCGTTAGAGATATCTGTAATCTTTTAATGCTCGCTGATCCGTGTTTTTGTTGACCGCACGTAAACAGAGAAGATTATAGAAATAAATCATAATATTAATTTCTTATTAATGTCTTCCTTATTTTGCATTTTCGCCAATGTAGCATCAACACTTTCAAATTTTTCTGGACGGAGTTTGCATAACGTAATCATATGAACAGCTAAAACACTGACCAAAAGATTGATCAAAAATTCGATTTTTCTGGATGTATGTTTACGTAACCATGGACCTTTAACCCTGCGACATCGCTTTTATTCCATTTTCTTTTCTTTCCGTTTTCTTTCATTTCTGTTGTTGTCGAATGGTACTCATAAACGCTTATCTCGTTTCTCGAAGATGTCGTTTCCCGCGATTGATAGTTCCACGAACGTCTTTCCCCATCAGCGAAATAAACAGATCGACTAAATGTACGATAGATAATAGACGATAATGCGTCGACTTAATGCATTGATTGCTGTGGGTGGTCATCCGCGACTGGCGCCTGACTCTTTTCTGTGGCGCCTTGGTGACCGGCGTTATCGAAATTTTTTAAAACATTTGTAAAAGTACCATTTAATATAACATTGTAAATGACATAAATAAGTAAATAAAAACCATAAAATGAAATGCACAATTTAACACATTATTTATCTTTTGAAAATGTATTATTATTTATTCATATTATATTTTTATCATTGCTTATATATATAATAATAAGGATTCAATATGACCTACAGAGTAAAACATACAAAACTCGCCACATAAAATTTCGAGCATCTGAGAACGACATGAGAAAATGAAAGGCAAAAAAGAAAAGAAGAGGAAGAAAAAACAACCTTTTGTGTAATGGATCACGTATGAGAGCATCGCGTGTCTCGAAACTATGGGTGTATATTTTCGGATACCGTGAAACGCGCGACAGACAGGACTCACCCGTCATTCGTTTCGCGAAGTCTCGTAACTCGCGGTTATTTTGCGCGGGCTTTCAGAGGCTCCGCTCGTGCTTTATCGTCGTTTGATGCTGTGAAGCACTCGGGGTAAATATCCTCTCGACGATCCGCGGAAGGAGCAGCAGGAATCCATCCATTAGCCGCGTTTCGGCGAAAATAGGTCGCGCACGTTTCACCCGTTAGAACTGTGCGCTCATGAATGAATATCGCTCTTAAAATCGTGGTGATCTTATTGGTTTCACGAGAGACGGCATTTAGAGTGCGGATGTAAAGTATCGTTTCTCTGATTTTTGCGCGTTTAATATCCGCACGAAAACAGTCGACACCGAAAATATCGATTTCGTATTTACTCTTGTGCAGTCGACAGGCGTTTTAAAAGTTTCAGAGAACAATGTTGAATTCCCCACACAATTATTTGAAAATAATATCGTAACATATATAGTAAATTTTCAACGTCAAAAAAATTGTCATTTTATAGAAACAAAACATTTATATAAAATAAAATGGTTTTTGTTTTGATCGGGTGTTATTTTACATCAAAGCTTTAATTGAATGCTTTATTTATGCTTTTAATTTATCATGAAGATGCATATTATGATTTTGAATGTTTGTTCTCAAAAAAGATAAATCTTTTTGGACTCGCAATATTTCGTTTTACTTTACGGATGAAATGTCCTCGTCAAAGTTTCATGCTTTAAGTTGTAACGATAATTTCATTGATTAAATCTCTTTAAACGTTTAGATTTACCGCAATCGCACGCAAGGATCTTATATGCAAACATGCGACGAAGGCCTTGCGTGCCGTCTTTCACTTTCCTAATTGTTGCGTTCCGTTACAACGTGACGTGGATACAAAATTGATCGAGATGAGAGAGCGCGAGTCTCGATATCCGTCGTGATCATCTGACGCACGCTAATGAAAAGGCCCTAATTTGTGACCCGATAAATGCGTCAGCGCGTGAAATCATTGGTAATAACTGTCGTGGGCCTCCGCAGCGCGTATGCGCTTTATTCTGGGGATTTAACGACATTGATGACGTGACTATTTCCAGAAGCGCGATTATAACCGTGACGAGATTGCCCTTATTCTCCGGCTGCGAGCAGGTTGGAATCTGGTTAAATTCCGCGTTCTGCTATGTGCCGCAACTGCTGTCGCAGAATTCTTCGTTAATAACCTTGAAACTTCTTTGAGATGACTCTCTCTAATAATTAATGCTTTGTAATATTATATCCTTGATATAAATAACATTATATTTTTTTATTGCGCTATATGTTGGAATTTGAAAATAGAAAGTGGTTTCTTTATTTCTTTTCGAAATTGTCCGATAGAGATAGGAATTTCTTCTATCTCATTTGTTTTCAATTATTGAATCTTATCCAATTTTTATTCCCTTTTCTCAAAATTTCTTCAAAATCTTCTTCTTTAAAAGCTATCAATTTTTTCTTTGATATATTAGGACACGTCGTGTTATTTGGTTATTTTAACCCTTAAATGACACACTTCAAAAAAATCTCATGTCAAATGGACCCCACTCCAATTTTCGTCGTCTCTCCTTGGCAGCTATTAAGCGATTGACCTGCAGCAATTGTACTAATAGCCCAAATATCGAACTACAGGCAGAGGGAGACACTTGCTTAAATTCCATTAAGATCACAGAGATTTGAGATTTGTTGAAGAAGGCCTGGGGTTTAAAAGACCCCAAGTGTCATTTAAAGGTTAACAAAGAAATGCTCTTCTGCTTGTTAAACAAAGATCCGTCTTGGACTCAGTTTCTGTCAGTAACTCATAATGAACGAATCGATTCGTATTATTATGCTGTAATCTTGCTTGTCTGTATAAATTATCATATATCTTCATTATCTGAATAAATCTTGGTCAAAAAGGATAATGCTTCCCGACACTTCAAATTATAGTTGTATTTTTTATGTACAGTTTGAAGTATTCACAAACTGCGGCGGGTTTATACAAACCTTTGTATAAAAAACCAGTTTGACAATGAATTTTTCATAAATCACCCAAGTTGACACGTGACTGTCGGTTGTAATAATTTAGAAATTAGTTTGCGCGCGATCGATGTGTCACTCGTGACCGAACTCATAAAGATGACATTCGCGAGCTGATAGTATCGCATCGCTACATAAATATACACGCTACAAATTTTATTTATGAAACTCGTTAAGATTATAGATTTTTACGAATTCCGAATCGGCGTTTTATCGTTAGTGCAATAATCAGCCTGTGCAAAACGCGAATTATGCAAGGTCAATTTCTAAAGATAACTCGCGAGTCACATTGTCTCTCTCGCTTTAATATATTTTAATTATTTCATACTTTCAGGCTTTTTTTATACCGTGTGCTTTTTACATATCGCATAACCAGTACACTAATAATTTCGAGATATTAGTCGTGCAACGTGCTGGCTGAATTATGCCGCGTGAATTTGTAACGATTATTAATTCCTATTGTCGCTTCAATGTCTAAACCAGTTTGTTCCAGAACTCGTTATGATTGTGCCTTTTGACGCACGAGCACCATAAATCAGCGTCACACCACCGTATAATAATTCCGGGATGCTGTACGCGCGTAGCACAACCATCGCTCGACATGAGTTTGCGGTATTTATGTTTATTCACAATACCAGCACTCGCTGGCATTATGTTGTTGCGTATGCGTAATTGTTACGAGACGGGAGCTTGCTACCAGCATAATAATTTCGTAATATTATTCATGCAGAAAGATCATGATGCGTGATAAATTTGCGAGATTCACGAGATTCACGAGACGCGCGATGGCACTTGTAAGAATTGTTATTTTACATATACAATTATTACGCATTGCAGCCTAACGTTTCGCATTGCGGCATAACAATTTCGTGGCATAGCTACGGTGACCATGTTTCTTCAAGGACACCGCCACCTACCCTTCTTCCACAAACAAGTGCAATGTAAATTTAATATTTTTTCCCCGAATGTATATTTATATGAAAAAAAGTAAAATTTTGTGAACTAAAGCAATCATATATAAAAAAGAAACACACCTTTATTTAAACATTACACAAAATATACAAAGGTAATAAAGATTGAAATATAGGACATTTTGTAGGAAATATAGGACTTTTCAGAAATAAAGGACAAAAGTGAGTTTTCAAGAATAAAATAAATTTAAAGGACACAGATCTAAAATAAAGGACTGTCCTCTGTAATATAGGCCGGATGGATGGTCACCGTACTGTACACGCGGGAGAGGAGCGTCGTGCGAAATCAATTTGCGGCGTTCGCGGGATTCACTCAATCTCACGAGATTGATACGGGCCGAATGTAGATAACATGATACACGATTTATGTATACGTTGTGTGCCCGTCGCAGGCAATTTCGACGTTGTTGACAGAACAACTAATTCCCGTTTCTCTTGTGACGTAACATCCCGATTCCGCGTGCACCTGTCACTCCCGCCGCGGTAACACCCGATGCCGTAACTTGCTGCGGCTGAAAGGGCCGTTAATTAATGCCCGCGCGAGCGATGCCGCGACGGTCGTGAAAAAAATACACCGACGGAGTCAGGCGCGAAAATAATTATCTGCGAATTCGCGCTGTGTAAATTCGCGAGCGTAATGTTGCACTTTCATCGATCGAGCACGCGGTGTATATTTCGGGCCGTGTCTCTCCACCCTGCTTTCTTCCCTAGCTTTATACAAGAATATTTCAATGTTGTTATATCGGATATTGATAAAAAGGGGCTTATGTATTATTACGCGCATTATCACGCGCGCGCTATAAATACGGAAACGTTTTTAAGCACTATCTGTGCGCTATTTGGCGTTTTTATTGCCGCACCGGCAGCGTAACGACGATGAAGATGTTTATTAACGGCTTAAGTGGATTTGTAAATTCTCATGCTAATTTGCGAATCGTAATTTAATGTGCTTTCATGATTGTATGTAAACGCACATATCGTTTAGACGTAAATTGATTGCATTATGCACATTTATTCATGGCAAAACCCCGCCCTGTATTAACACTTTTAGTTACAGAACTACCGTAAAAATTTTATTCATTTGGCTATCATTGAAAGTTTATTAATCAATGAATCCTGATAATTGATCGCTAATGTACCATCCGTTGTATTGTTTTGGCATCGCCGATTTCAACATTAATTGGCTCGGATACACGAGGGATGCTATTTCTCATTTCGCGGCTACAAATAGCAATTACGCGTTTTGATTGCGTCGCTTTTAAATTCGCGGGGAGCTTTCAATTTTTTTTGATATTTATCGGCGGCGGACAGATAAAAACGCGGGAACATCGTGTGTATCTCGGTCGCCTAAAGAATTTATATTTTTATATTTGCAATTTTGCGCACGCCCGAGTTGCTCGCCTTCCGCTTCATTTCTGATACTCCAACAACAAACACAGCAACAACTACAGTGACAGCGGTGATCCTCTTGTAATCCCAGCTGCGCTCGATGCAGAACAGCAACGGTGACACGGTGTCGCTAGAAATAACAATATCGGATTTTGTCCATGTGTACGTGTGTGTTATCCTATAGTCGTCATAGC
Source organism: Tetramorium simillimum (assembly GCA_011636635.1). Taxonomy (NCBI): domain Eukaryota; kingdom Metazoa; phylum Arthropoda; class Insecta; order Hymenoptera; family Formicidae; genus Tetramorium; species Tetramorium simillimum. The sequence continues at coordinate 12,096 of VBVQ01002029.1, read as the reverse complement.
GTCTTCTGATCTAAATAATATTCCGAGTTATGCCCGCTTTAGAAATCGCGCCTCGTCTCTGGTGAAATTGGCTATTTTTCAACTCGTTTTTTGCTCTCGTACTACGCTCAAAAATCATTCTTTCGTTTAAAGTAATTACTACGTCTCTTGCAGCTTTGTTTCCAGCAGCTTTGTCACTCGCGCAGTCGTCGTTAAATCACGCTGCGATTTCAAGGCCGATGAATATTTCCACGTATATTAATATTTGCAATATTGTGAGCAAAAATAGATTTCTTGAAGAACGTGGCAAAGAAGGAGCAAAGAGGAATTATCAAAGACATATTTTCATTGCATAAAATATTTATTATATAGACACATGACGATGCAAATACTAAATATAAATCGCTTTTAAATCATGATCCATTCAAAGTCTGCTTAAAAAAAATATCTTTACTTAGAGAGTTAAGATAATACTTTTTTTAAATTAATTTTTCTGTTAACATTGCCATTACAATTCGATTTCAAAGTCTTTCTCTCGGGAAACATGAAACGGAATGATTTCACACGTAAAAGACTAAAAAACAAGAGCAATGAATATCTTTCGCGCTGGATAATCTGCTTTGACCCGTTACGTAAGACGGAGCAAATTCGTGTTTTATTCGCTCGCGGCGGCTTCAGAAACGCAAAGCGGCGTTAATCACGACCACGTAAAGCACCGTCGTTAATCACGCCAAGTACACACGTATTTGCGGCCGTGTGCCACAGACATGCACGACGGTGCACGCGGGAGTTCCTTCCCTGTGTTTGCGCACCGAATAGATGGGGATTCTTCGTTCGGTGGCCCGAGTACCTCGACTTTACCCTACAATTCATCTATTGTTTCAGCAGCTTCGCTGCCGGGAGGTTACCCAAAGTGTTCCATCATTCGACACGTTCTCTAGCCTCAATACAAAGAGGATCGATAAATAGTCGACCGTGCACCGCAAACGAGAAAATCAATTGCAATTAAATGGGTTTCGTGAGCACTCGTGCAATTATTTTCTTTATAATGAACGAATTTGAAATTGTGAATACCCTTTGAAATTTTACCACGAGCGAGCTTGGTGCTTCAAATCTTTATGTTCTTTATTAGATTCACTATTCATTTTGCAGTATAAAGGCAGATAGAAAAAAGGATGTATAACGCAATTTGCATCATGCTCTCCACTGATGCTTTCCACGAAAATGAGATTGATACTAATATATAAAATACTGTTTGTCATTTTCTTGAAAGAATTTAGATTTTTATATATTTTATATTTTATTAATTTCTATTTACACATTATTTTATGAATGATTTAAATTCTCTTTAAGTGTATAATCTGTACTTGTTATATCTGCCTCTCGTATTAATGTCAAGAAGGATTATCTAATATAATACGTGTTTCTCTTATTTGTGAATTTAGGTGAGATGTGAATCATGAATAATGTTGTCGTCGTTTTCAACTCGCGAAGAGCTTACCTTTGCTGAGAGAAACCTAATCGCAATCTTGTTAGCAAGTCAGAGAAGCTTATATTCATATATATTTAGTAGTTGACAAACAACATTTTTAGCGGTTATCAGAAAACGGTATTAATTTGAAAACGCAGTTTCCAGATCGACGAGGAAAAATATGTTAGACGATGACTTATGCAAATGTTAACAGTAAACGATTAATGCTAATGTATGTATAAAGACTATGATTTACATTCTAAAAATATATCTTGATACGGCTTACAATACGTATTTAATTAATAAAATGTTAATCGACGTGATATTTAGCCCACGCCACGTTATCTTAATTATTGGCTTCTGTATAAACCCAGATAAGCGAGCGATGATATCTCGATTTGTACTCGAGATTGAGCCGCAATTCGAGCATATGATAGTTGTAAGCTACGCTTTTCAACGCTGTTATTCCTCGACGTCGTCGTCTATATTATGTTTCCGTGTAAATTTGACGCATGCTTAATCTGACAAAGTTTCTAATTATTCATCTTGGGTTCCTGCGCGTTTATATTATGCAAGACGTGGGATCATCTCTACGTCCTGTTAACGCGAGATAGCTGGATCAATAGCTCGCTCGGTGTCTGCCGAGTTGCGATCGCACCTTTGTCGCTGCAAAATGACACCGACGTTCTACTTCGACATTTCCACTGTAACTTTTTCCGCGGTACGCTACGATAAATCATATACGCGATGTGGCGCATAATACAAAAAACTTGGATTCGCGAATAAGCTGAGCTTATTTTTTACGCAACAATTGCGATAAAAAACTTTACGACCGTGATGTGTAAAAACAGAATGCAGCAGAAAATATACGTAGGGTAGATTTTTCTATTTTACAGGTGTATTATATCACTTTTATACCAGCAAAGAAAATGCTTTTACGGCAATTCTTTGCGCATGATTACATCCGATATGAAATTTTCCCTTCCTCTGTTTCTCTTCTTCTCTCTCCCCCTTTTATGCAATGTTTTAAAGCTGCCAGGCCGGACAAACCAGAGCCTGCCTCAATATCGACCTATATTACTTCGCTTCGCCTCGCCTGGACCATATTTATTTAACGATTGCCCGCATGGTTCGCCCGCAATGTCGGTATTGCATAGTTGTGAAGCCGGAGGTGTGGCTATTATGTCTGTTCCACGCTGGAACTTCGTGTATTATCAGCGTTACGTGACACATAATATGCTATTGCGATATGATTAGGCTAATCACTGTAAAAAAATGAAAAGTTAATGCGTGATAAATATTCCAAGAATATATTTTCTTTTCCGTTAAGTAGTACATTCGTGTACTATCAATTGCTTTGCTTTTTGAAGAAAAGATAGACATCTTTTATTTACATTACTCTTTGATAAATAAGAGACTTTATGAAATAAATTTCTTTATTTGTTGTTTCAAAATGATTAATATATTTATTTTGTATATTTGTTAGTTTTGCAATGTATATTGTTTTCAGGCTGGTTGACGACAGGTGTGTAGTATGTCCCGAAGCTGGAGATTTGTCAAATCCACCGAAAAAATTCAGAGGTAATTTATATCTTTGTTTTTTGCTGTTTAATTAATTATTTTTTTAATTATTTTTTAAAATATATTAATAAATTATTGACAACTTTTTCGGTATTTAATTATCTTAAACGTTATCTCGCGAAAACTGAAGCGTGTAATGTTAAAATAGGTCTGAGAAATATTAAGCAATAGCAATTGATTTTTTTAGATTGCCTCTTCAAAATATGTCCTATGAATCGGTATTCCGCCCAAAAACAATTCTGGAAGGCAGCGAAACAGAGTGCGAGTTCGGGCACAGATGCTGTCTTGCTCAAAAGACTTCACGTAAGTTGCTACGGTATTTAATTAACTCGCGATTTAATAAATTTACGATTAATTAACAAGAAAAATACTCACGTATATTTTTTTACATATTTTAAAATTGAAAATGGTGCATTTGTTAACATAAGATGAGTCTAAAGAGTAAATAAATACGTAATAACATGAACACTCCATATAGTGTTTATAAATACGGAAATATCCAACCGGTTCTTAATGTTGTGACCGGTTTACTGATTATTTAATCGAATTTTTTACTGTGTAAAACGCTTAATTGTCTCTTAAATCTTTAGTTTTTGAAATTAAAAGGTAAACAATATAAAATTGTATATATAACGTAAGTTATGTTGTTTTGCATTTATCTGTGATACTTATTAGTTTCGCTAAAATACGTAAACACTATTATTTAAAATATATTTAAAATACGTGACACTATTGCTGGATTTTTAATAGCGTTACGCAAATGTATATTTTATTTTCTGCGATTGCCATTTAATTGGGATTTGTTTTTATCTCTATAGCATGCGGCCGAAATTGAGAAAAAGCAAAATGAGACTGAAAATAAGAAACTGTTGGGTACCGTGGTTTCCTACGGTAACGTCATCCAGGTGAGAAAATAAATCTTTTCTTTTCAGAAGAAAAGTCCCTTGTAAGTGACATTATTTATTAAAGTATATTTTGAACGTTTTATACTTGACCGCATATTCTTATAACGTAATGTAGCTATATGAGTAATAATAGATTTATCAATACCGCTAGGGGAGCGGGTTTCCCTTCAACAACTTATTTTTTCGCAAAGCGATCATAAAAACTGTTTGGTACATCTATCGTATTGACGTAGTTATCTGCCTTGTATAGATAAGTGTTTGCTAATTAATGAAGTTTTCTTCTTCGTGATATTGTTGTCATGTCGGAAAATAGAAGCGGCGTGAAGTTGTGGTGCCAAGTTTCTAGCAAATAATTAAATTTCCCTTTCACGTTGTAGCACATTGTTGTTAAAAATTATGAAATGGTAGCGCTTTGATCGTCAGATGATCACGCTAAGATAACGTTATGAAACGAACATCATGTTGCATCTATGATGTATTATAGATTATACCTTCGATCGCGGCAAAGGTAGCGGACGCCATTAGACATTTAATTAATTTCTGCTATAATGTATCCTTCATCGAATTATCGATTCTCTTATCTTTCATTGATGTATTATAAGTTAATTAATTATCTTCACTTTATATTATCTTGGTTTATACGTTATATATTCTATCATACATTGCAAAATTACGTATTATGGCTTCTGTTTAACTCACGGAATAATTCATCATAATAAAATACAAACTCGATTATGAATCACGAATGTTGTACAATGCAGATATATGAGTATGTAATTAGCATAAAGATTAATTTTATCATTATTATTTATCGTTTATAAATAAATTTACGTTTATATACCCGTTGCACATATGAATGTAATTATTTATTTATATCGATTCATTTATGCGACAGTTGCTGCATCTCAAGTCCAACAAATTCCTGACGGTGAACAAGAGGCTACCGGCGTTGCTGGAAAAGAACGCGATGAGAGTTTACTTGGACGCGAACGGAAACGAGGGTTCGTGGCTCTACATAATGCCGTTTTACAAACTGCGTAGCGACGGCGACAGCGTTGTCGTCGGCGACAAAGTGATCATGGAGCCGGTGAACGCGGGTCGTCAGGGCCTCCACGTGGCTGCCAATTATGAGCTGAGCGATAATCCCGGTTGCAAGGAAGTTAACGTCGTGAACTTATCCACCTCTTGGAAAGTTACTCTTTTCATGGAACACCGGGAGAACCAGGAAGAAATTCTCAAGGGTGGCGATGTGGTGCGGCTGTTTCACGCCGAACAAGAAAAGTTTCTGACTATGGACGAATACAAGAAGAAGCAGCATGTGTTTCTCAGAACGACAGGCAGAACCAGCGCTACCGCGGCTACCAGCAGTAAAGCCTTGTGGGAAGTTGAGGTGTGTAACTAATAAAATTTAAATTACAATCAAATATAAATTTATTTATAAGAATGCTATATGTTATCTAACGTGTAACAATCGAAATAGAACTTTCGAGATTTCATTGTTCGAATTCCTGTTGCATGAAACGGTCGTGTTGTTCTTGGCACATCTGTTTCTTATAAGTAATACATGTTGTTTATTTATTAATGAATAGGTGGTGCAACACGATCCGTGTCGAGGCGGCGCCGGCCACTGGAATTCACTTTTCAGATTTAAACATCTAGCAACTGGCCAGTATCTCGCCGCTGAGATTGACACGGATGAACCAGGGGAACCTGTAAAGGGAAAACGCGGTATGGCATACTTTAAAATTAATATGCTAAAATATACATTCAGTATTTTAAATTAGGAAATGATTGATTATAATTTATCATGACTTGTTCTAAAAATACTTGATGTTTGCGGTTAATGAAATGATAATAAATCGGTCGTTCATACCTACGATGATTTAATAGATCCACCTGGGCCGGTCTACAGATTAGTGTCGGTACCGCACAGTAACGAGATTAGTTCATTATTCGAATTAGATCCCACAACGCTAACGCGGGGCGATAGTCTGGTTCCACAATCGTCCTTTGTTAGATTACATCACATATGCACAAATACTTGGGTCCATTCAACAAGCGTACCGATCGATAAGGATGATGAGAAGCCCGTAATGTCAAAGGTACTGTAGATGTAGCATATTTTGGCGATTATAATTTGTCTACATCAGATATTGTAAAGTTCATAAATTGAAGAAATACTAATTAAATTACTCAAACTTTTTTAATCACTTTTTAGGTGGGTTGCGCGACCAGTAAAGAGGATAAAGAGGCATTTGCCTTGAGATCTGTGTCGCCGGTCGAAGTGCGCGATTTAGATTTTGCGAATGACGCCTGCAAAGTGTTGATGGCAATGAACAAGAAACTGGAAAAGGGAACGATCTCGCATAATGAGCGAAGAGCTGTGATTAGTTTGCTGCAGGATATCGTGTATTTTATTGCTGGATCAGAGAACGAGCAGAATAAATCCGAAGCGTTAGAACTGGTCGTTACAACAAATATTGTCAACAGGGAACGTCAGAAATTATTGCGTGAACAAAACATTCTCGGCCAGCTGTTCAAAGTATTGCAGGTATTTCAACTTGACATTAATCGCGCAGAAATATCTGCGAGAACAAGAGCGTCTCAAGACACCTAATTACAGGCTCCGTTCTTGGAATCTGCAGAGGGTGAGGGACCATTTCTTAGGATAGACGAGCTTAATGATCCGAGACACGCTCCATACAAATACATGTTTCGTCTGTGCTATCGAATACTCAGACTTTCTCAGCATGATTATAGAAAGAATCAGGTATTGTGATATTGGGATAATGCGATATATCATGCATGATAAATTAGATTATATTGTAAATTGTAGTGTAAAATATAGATTGTAGATAATATATTACAAAAATATGTATCTTATATTGTTTTTTCTATAGGAATACATTGCTAAACATTTTGCCTTTATGCAAAAACAAATCGGCTACGATATTTTAGCGGAAGATACTATTACTGCGCTTTTACATAATAACAGAACGTTGTTGGAAATGCACATAACAGCTGCTGAAATAGAAACATTTGTGGGTCTTGTCAGAAAAAATATGCGTAACTGGGAATCGAGATTTCTGGATTATTTATCGGATCTGTGTATCTCTAACAAGAAAGCAATAGCTGTAACACAAGAATTGATTTGTAAAAGCGTACTTAGTGAAAAGAACAAAGATATTCTGATAGGAACAAAGTAAGTATGATAAACAGCATGAGTAGTATTCATTTCTCTGATACATTTTAATTACTTTAGAATGATATCTACCTGGGTGAAGACCCCGGAAGAAGTTGAAGATATCGATGAAAAGCAAGAAAATACCGAATCAAGATTCACTGTTATAGAAGAGTTTGAAGTTATATTGGAATGGAAAGATGTTAGTATGCTTAATAAGTAATTTATTAAAATGTAATATATAATATGCAAATTAATATGATATTTAATACAGAAATCAATGTCTTTGAGTGAGTTATCAAGAGGAGCGAAAATGGGAAATGTTCAAGACGCAGCAATATTAGATTATTACAGACATCAATTAAATCTTTTTAGTAACATGTGTTTGAATAGACAATATTTAGCGCTAAATAATCTGTCACCACACTTGGACATTGATCTTATACTCAAGTGAGTACATTTATTTTATAAGGTTTCCTTATATAAGGATTATTAATTATAAAGATTATTAAGTTATATGACAATCTCAATTTGTGGTATTATTCTTTTACAGATGTATGGAAGATGAAACAGTGCCATATGAATTACGTGCATCATTTTGCCGACTAATGCTACATCTTCACGTAGATAGAGATCCGCAAGAACAAGTAACTCCTGTAAAATATGCTCGCCTTTGGTCAGAAATTCCATCGAAAATGAGTATAAATGAGTATGTAAAAATAACAAGATTAATATATTAGGAATATATGTTTAATATATATATATATATATATATTTCTTTTTCGTAATTCTAGTTATGATACGAATAAAATGCCGGACCAAAATAAAGAGGCTGTTCGTACTAAATTTAGTTCGACAATTATGTTTGTTGAGGATTATCTGTGTAACGTTGTTGCGAAAATGTGGTCTTTCGGCGATCAAGAGCAGAATAAGCTCACATTTGAGGTACGTACAATTTCTTACTCTTTTTCTGTTTTTTTAAATACATATAATAAGTTATAATTAATTCGTTACTCTTTTATTTTTTGCTAGGTTGTCAAATTAGCACGTGATCTAATTTATTTCGGATTCTACAGTTTTAATGATCTATTAAGCTTAACAAAGACTTTGCTTAGTATTTTGGATTGTGTGTCAGAGAATGAATCCACCGATGGAAAGATACCTACGGGTGATATTGATTGTAAGTTTAATATTTCTGTTATTTCCATTTGGTAAGACATAATCTATGAATTATGTTCTGTACCGTTTGATAAATTTTTTATAAACCCCATTAACAGTATTTAGTAGTGAAAACATATTTTGATTCATTTATACATATATACCATTCGCGCGCATGGTAGTAATCTCATAATTACAATAAAGTTTGATCTACTTTTTTGCATTATACAATGCATTGATGTATCACTGATATGATAAATTTTCCCTCCTATTTCAATCATTTTTATGAGCAGCTTTTACATTCTGGTTTTAAGCATTGCTTTCAGAAAAACTTGTATGTGTATATATAAAATATTCTTTCTTATGATGCTGTAATATATTAGTACTATATGTAATCCATGCTTCGCATTATATGAAATCCCTTTGATAATAAAGTACCTTTACACGACTACGGTATATTATTTATAACATATACATATAGTGTGGTTTAAAACTAATCAATTTACTCTTGTAAATATTTCATCACAGCTGATACGGATTCTGAGGAGGCAGGTAATATCCTATTAGAAAGCTTGTTAAAGCTAACTAAACTGTAATATGTGGAATGAATATTAATAAGATTAAGCATGCAATTTTATCATATACATTGTACAAAGTATAAAACTTTTAATTGCTTAAACGTCTTTATAATAATATTCTTTTGTTAGAAATGAGCAAGTAATATCCTTAATTATTAAATAAAAACAATCATTCTATTTCTATTATTTTTGGAATAAATCTCTTGTTTTTTCTATATAACAGATATAAAATAAAGTCCATTAGTTTATATAATATTTTTAACACATTAAATTTTTCTTTTATGCACTATAATTTTGAACCATATGATATATATATGTAAATATGTAACATACGTGTGTAATATTATATATATATATATGTAATATATTATTTTTTTATTTATTAACGTATCAATTTTTATTTATTATGATATAGCGGAAGGAGGTATTCTTAGATGCATTGGCGATATGGGTGCTGTGATGACGAATTTAACATTAGGACCAGCCGGTCAAGTGTTAGCAAGCTCTTCTCCAAGACCAAAGCCATTAATGAAGAAGGAATATCCCTTGGTGATGGATACAAAACTTAAGATAATCGAAATCTTGCAGTTTATTTTGGATGTTCGATTGGATTATAGAATCTCTTGTCTCTTGAGTATATTTAAACGAGAATTCGATGAAACAGCATCGGCTACTACTGAGAAAACAGGAGACGTTACTCTAGGACAAAAAACTATTGATTTAGAATCGGTTGGTGCACAGGCAGAAGGAATATTTGGAAGCAGGTAACATGTTTTTGAATATAATATATAAAGAGTGTATTTTCATAAATATTTAATATTTTCTTTTATTTTTTTAGTGAGGAATGCGCAGCACTGGATTTAGATGGCCAAGGAGGTAGAACATTTTTACGTGTTCTATTACATTTGGCTATGCATGATTATCCTCCATTAGTCTCTGGATCCTTACATTTATTATTTAGGCACTTCAGTCAAAGGCAAGAAGTTTTACAAGCATTTAAACAGGTTAGAATTTTTTTTAAGTATTAAAGTATAATTGCCGTAAGAAAAATTATTTAATAATGCGAACATGTTTAACAGGTGCAGCTTTTGGTTTCGGATAGCGACGTAAAATCATACAAACAAATAAAGGCAGATTTAGATATTTTGCGTCAATCTGTTGAGAAATCTGAGCTTTGGGTGTATAAATCCAAGGCAACAGAGGAACATGGAAGTAAGAAGAAGAAGAAGAAGAAGAGTAAAGAAGAAGAAGATGAAGCCACAGCTCCTCGTAAAACACCTCTGTTATCTACATTAGATAAACAAGGTTTTTGTCTCATTAATTATCATTTTATACATTTTTTTATATGACGAATGAACAAATAATTATTTTTTAAAGGGTCTGCTATTGATTTGGATATTGGACCACCATTACAGCAAGCTCAAGCGGAAGAATATAAAAAGATTCAGCAGATATTAATGAGAATGAACAAATTATGTATTCAAAATTTGCCAGGCGGCCAAGTAAAGGCACGTAAACACGAACAGAGACTTCTGCGCAATGTCGGAGTACATACCGTCGTTTTGGATTTATTGCAAGTTCCATACGATGCCAAGGAAGATATCAGAATGAACGAATTAATGCGCTTGGCACATGATTTTCTGCAAAACTTTTGTCTATCAAATCAACAAAATCAAGTTCTCTTGCACAAGCATCTGGATCTGTTCTTGAATCCTGGAATAAGAGAGGCGCAGACAGTATGTAGTATTTTTCAAGATAATTCTGTTCTTTGCAATGAAGTCGGTGCGAAAGTCATACAGCATTTCGTACATTGCATAGAAACGCACGGAAAACATGTGCAGTATTTGAAATTTTTGCAAACTATAGTGAAAGCTGAGAATCAATTTATTAGAAAATGTCAAGAGATGGTGATGCAAGAGGTGAGATACCATTACATTATATATAATTTTTGTGGAATATTTTTCTACTTATTTTACTTTTATCATAGTTGGTTCAAGCGGGAGAAGATGTTTTAATTTTTTACAATGATAGAGCCTCATTTAATCATTTTGTGGAAATGATGCGATCTGAAAGACATCGAATGGATGAGAGCAGTCCTCTTCAGTAAGTTATTTCAGTATATTTCTAAAATGGAAATATATATTTTCATATGTAGTATTTTATTTTCTATTGAATATTTATGTTTTTATTTAAATATACAAGAATTCCAAATAATATACAGAATTATTGTTTCAGATATCATGTAGAGTTGGTCAAACTTCTAGCTTGTTGCACGATGGGCAAGAACGTTAACACTGAAATTAAATGTCATAGTCTCTTGCCGTTAGATGATATCGTTGCTGTGGTGTCACATCCAGATTGTATACCAGAGGTAAATTTACCGAATTTTTAGCACACTTATATCTGATTAAAATAAATATTATTGATATATATTATATATTACATTTATAAATAGGTGAAAGAGGCGTACATCAATTTTCTGAATCACTGTTACATTGATACAGAAGTAGAGATGAAAGAAATTTATACGTCGAATCATATGTGGTCTCTATTCGAGAAATCTTTTATAGTTGATATGAGTTTAATTGCCACATCCACCCACGATCGACAACATGCAGATACATCCTTGGAGACTTATGTGACGAGTTGTTTAATGAACATCATATCCACATTTTTCAGCAGTCCGTTTTCCGATCAAAGTACCACTGTACAGGTAACACTTTCATTTATTATATCATGGGGAAAAAATTATTTTTAATATGGTGCGTGTATATATTCATATATATGCACACACATATATATATATATATATGCACACACACACACACATTCTTATATCTTTTCTTTCTAATTGATTAATCTATATGTTATATCTTATTGGTATATTTAGTCCTTCAGTGAATATTATTTCACAAGATAATATTTGATTTAAAATATTATTTAACGTTAAATTATAAATTATTCACATTGGGCGAAATTTGAGATTCACGCTTTTTAAATATTCAGAATTCATTTTGATAATAAAGTCGTCGTGTTGTTTTGGCACCTTATTCTTGGTGGAAATTCTGTTGCACAAATTTTATACGTAAAAATGGATTTATTTAAATCTACTCGTTTAAATTATAACACAATCCTTCTCATACAGAAAAAACCATTTATCTGAAAGAGGTTTGCTTACAGTATATTTTAATTACGTATTTATATTTAGATTATATATATATATAATATATATATATATAATAT
>VBVQ01002028.1:444-28226 GCA_011636635.1 Tetramorium simillimum | reverse complement strand
ATTATAAAATATTTCTATAAATATTTCTATATTTTAAAAAATAAATTGACATAAATATTTATAAATATTTATCACATGAATATTACGTGCTGTTTGGATATGTGTACGTATTTATGTTTTAAAGTGTCATGTTAGGAATTTAAACTTAAGTTTTTAGGTGTTTTTTAAATTTCTATTTTATTTCATAAAAAAATAGTCACTTTATAGGAAATCCTATATGTATGTACGAATATGTGATACATGCAATGGCGTCTCTTATTCTTAGCATAAAAAATGACGGCGATGTGAACAGTGCAGTAGTGTATACAAGTCCGTGCATAATACTCGGATGGCCATCCATGAACAAGTAGTTCATGGCCTGGCGATCTCTCTTCACGAAACCTTCCGAGAGTCATTCCGCGCGTACTCGTATCCGCTCGTATCGTTCCGTCGGCGATCGCGAGACCTCGAGTCGAACTCTCGTGAAATCGTATCACTTATCGAACAATGGCCGCGGTGCTCGGACGTGTGATTGTATACGGGGGCAAGGGTGCCCTTGGCTCGGCTTGCGTATCGCAATTCAAATCGCAAAATTGGGTGAGTAAGCGGGGCTCACGAGTGCCGTTACCCTCGCGTCCGACGCGTAATCCGGATCCGATTAATAGGACGGCCGTCTTATCGGCAGTCCTTATCAATACCTTGTACAAAATTTGATTAGTTTTCTGCCTCGGTATTCTATTAAATAATTTTATAAACATGTAAAAGACACGTATTGATATATATGTACATCTAAAAAAAATATAAATATAATCGAATAATTAAAATGTTAAAAAATGTAATTATAATGTTGAAATTTGAGTTTTATCACCCGATTTATCAGTGACTTTTGCCCGATCGTCTCGCAAATCGTGCATCGTATTTTCATCGGTTCAATTTTTCTTATTACGGAGTTAGTCGTGATAAAATAAGAATAAAATAAGAACTATCTTTCCATAGCATTTATTTTACATGGTATTTATTTGAGCTCCATATCGAACGGCGTATGGGAGTGTCATACGATTCGATCGAAGGAGACAGTCAATTATTTCCTCTTCAATTTTCCCGGTTCTATTAAGGTGCAGCGGTCTTAAACGTTTCACGGAGTAATTCCAGATTATACGCGATAATATGTTGCCTTTGATTAATTTTATTTTTTTAATTATACCGCACAAAAATAATATTTATTAAATTTTTGTGCGGTATAATTGCGTTATAAATATTACATGTGACTAAATTAATGTAATAATAAATAAAAAGTTTCAATATGTGGTTATATAATTCAAAGATTTTGCAATTTAATTGAAATTGATATTTTTCAAGATTTTCTTTAAATGTATATGTATGTATGTGTATAAGCGTTATCTGAAGAATGTTGCATAAAAACTATGTGAACCAAGGTTATAGGTAGTCAAGCAAATCCTTTCACCTTCTACATTTATAATACCTTTACTGTATATACATTTAGATAAATTACATATATAAATTTAGCTAAATCATGTTTTTTTGCTAAAAATTATAAATTTATTTATATATTATAATTTATTGTACCCTAATTATCTTATTAACATAAAACTATTTATATTATTGTTTGCATAAAGTTAATTTTTATAACATTGTTGGTTTTTTTTATATTAAGTACGTATACTAACCAACAATGTTATAAAAAATTTATTAATTAAAAAAATAGTTTTAATTTGTAATTTTTTATTTTGGCACAGTGTATACATTTTGTATTATAATTTTTAGTGGGTTGGCTCCATTGATATGAACGCAAACGAGCAAGCAGATGCAAATGTGATTGTAAATCCTAATAATAATTGGCAGCAGCAGGTAATTTTTTATTGCTTATATTTTTATCATGAATATTCAAGTAGTAGATATTAATTAACTTTTTATAGCAAACGGAAATCTTGGCACAAGTTAAAGATGCATTGAAAGACGAAAAAGTCGATGGCATTATCTGTGTGGCTGGAGGATGGGCTGGTGGTAATGCGGCGCATAAAGATTTCGTGAAAAATTGCGACTTAATGTGGAAACAAAGCGTTTGGAGTTCCATTATTGCTGCCAGTATCGCAGCTGAATACTTAAAGGAAGGAGGATTCCTTTCATTAACTGGTGCTAAGCCGGCATTAGGAGAAACACCAGGTTTCTTTGATGAATAATAATACAAAAGATGTATCACATAGATATCTTTTCGTATTTACTAAAAGATTAATCTATTCGATTAGGTATGATTGGTTATGGTATGGCAAAGGCAGCTGTTCATCAATTGACAAAATCATTGGCGGGTGGAGATAGTGGTCTTCCTTCCAATAGTTTGGTTGCAAGCATCCTACCGGTTACTTTAGATACTCCAATGAACAGGAAGTGGATGCCTAAAGCTGATACAAGCACTTGGACTCCACTCGAATTTGTGTCAAAGTAAGATGACACGTTTATATATCAAATTAATATCTTGTAATTTCTATTATTAACAAAAAATGTTTGTCTTTTTATAGCTTGTTTTGGAAATGGTCTCAAAATCAAGATCGGCCTGCTAATGGTTCTCTCCTGCAACTCATTACTAAGGACAATAAAACAGAGCTGATCGCGGCTTAAAGATATTAAACGAGTAAAATTTATGGGAACAAAAGTCTTCGAGCATTTATGACAATACGATAATACATATATCTCGTTTATTGTTACATAAAGAGATATGTTCATGGGGCGGCAAGTCCTTTGAAAGTTTTTATTTTTGTATCAAGAACCTATAGTTTTTAATATGTTTTTAAATGTCCATTTCAATACTACATATTTTTGTATGCATTGTATACGTATGAATCATTTAATTATTACACTTATAAAAAAAGATAATTTTTATGTATGTATACACATATATTGATATTATGTATTTGTTTTTGTTGTGGATGTAGAATGTAGTATAACATATAGTATATTGAATGTTGCAAAAACGAAAAAAAAGAAAGCAAGATTATTTAATGTATCACGAATTGTCCTTTTTATGTAGATTTTTTTCTCTTTTTTTGAGCTTCATAAAACCAATTAAACAGTAATAACATTTCTCTTTTATAGTTTGTCAAATTTTATTTTTTAAGTTTTCTAAATAAATTTTAATGTTTTAATCTGGTTTATAACATTGTTAGTGAAATATTTAATACTGAATATTAAAAACTATCACATTAGCTTAAATTTTCTTGAAAAAGATTTTATGACCTAATTTCATTAATGATCTAATTGATAATTAATTTTTGAATAATTATATTAGATCTATATTAAGAATTTGTAAAATTATTTTCATATTAGGATAAATATGTGTCTATGGTAACTAATACGTTTAAAGAAAGTTAGCTATCCGCCCGGATAGCTCAGTCGGTAGAGCATCAGACTTTTAATCTGAGGGTCCAGGGTTCGAGTCCCTGTTCGGGCGATTTTTTTTTTATTACATTTTTATTACTCGAAACGGGTCAACTATGCATATTTTGCAGTAATTGTAATTTAAATATTTCAAGTGAAATATATTTAATAGCATATTTATTGTAATATACTTATCATAAACCTCTATACTTTCGTATTTCATTCACTTTGCAAATTATTATACATAATTTATTATATCTTCACAGATCTTTATTATTTTTATACAATGGAGAAGTTGTTATTTCTGTGACAATGATGTTGGAGCAGCATGTCGACTAGTTATATACATATAAATCAAATAGCATTTTGTGATATACATACATATATACTAACATCAAACAAATTATGCTTATGTTGGTTTGGCAGGAGTGAAAAACTCGTCCAGCATTTTTTGTTCCGCTGAAAAGAAAGAAAAAAAAAAAGATTAAAATTTATGACGGATTTTCAAGTTACATTGTAACACATTTATATAACATGTTTTTATAGTCTCTAGAACTCTGGATGTTCCTTTAATCGCCCTTTTTAGACCAATGGCCAAGTACCTTAGTAAAGTTTAGTACAAATTATTTTATTTTTAACTATGATTCAAAGAATGGTAGAAAAAGATCCATCAGATTAATAAAAAAAACTAATTAAGAGAGCATTTGACAAACAGAAGATCTTTTTTTTACAATAATATGACAAATTTAATATTGTGAAATAAGAAATCTTTTGACATTTATTTTTACATATACATATATATTTATAGTCAGGTGTTTTACCTATTAAAGCGAGTCTTTTCTCCTCAGCTAATTTGGCGTCGCGTGCAGGTTTAAGCCTCAATTCCTCTGCCCTGCGAGCATCCTCTCTTTTCTTAAATCTTCTCTGATGGTACGCTCCGTAAGCGATTCCAGTAAAGAGCAGACTCCAGCGGCAAAACTATAAAACATACATTTAATTAAAAACAGAGATCATTTATCTTAATGTCCAAAACAGAACAATTAATACAATTGCTTAATTAATTGATTTTATAAGGATCACTTCTGGAACAAGTTAAGACAGCGAGATCTAATTCGCTAGATAACAGACTGTCAAACGTCAATTATGACTGAATTTCGAATATTTACTTCATAAGGAGCACTTTCAAGTTTCTTCAAGGTTAGAAAATGAAGAGACGACGTTAAATGAAAATCGGAGCCACCAATTGTCACGACAACGGCCACCAGTTATATTTTTTAATATAATTAATTAATATATCTTTACGAAACACTAGAAAAATTATGTAATAAAATGAATCCGATCGTAACGAGAGACAATGAGAAATCAGTCAGACGGTAGGGAAGAATAGCGTTTCGCCAACAAAATAAAACGTATGAGGATGATGCACAGGAGAATGTGCGACGACGGACCGTTTCAAGAGAAGCTGTTCCTTTTACCTTAATAAAAGGCGAAACCCGCAAAGGTCTCGGATTCAGCTCGGCGGTCGACATCTTACTCGTGGATAATGCTGAATTCATACTACGGCATGACGACGGATGATACGATATCTAAGCTGTGTTCCAAAATTCACTGCCAGCGCTGAAAATCTATAGTATACGTTACGTGCACTATAGATTTTTAGCGCTGGCAGTAAAATTTTAGAACACAGCCCCAATAAGAGTTGTTTTTTTGTTAGCATTATCGTCATACGACTTTTCCCATTTAAAAAATATTAGGGTCAATCCAGACAAACTTGCATAAGTGCACATGCATAAGAAAATTAATTGATCCATTATCTTGTGCATAAGGAAATAGGCCAATCTATTCTCTTATGCAAATTTGTCTGGATTGACCTTAAGGGTTATGCATAAACATATGCATAAAAAAAATTGATTGGTCCATAAACTTGTACAGAAGGAAAATAGACCAATCTATTTTCTTATGCATATGCACTTATGCAAGTTCGTCTTTCATGTGCACTTATGCAAGTTCGATTGACTCTAAATAATTACTATGAATAAATTATATTTAAACTATAGTTTTTCAGTACTGGCAGCAATTTTGAAACACAGCCTCAGTAAATGTAAAACAAGGATAAAAAGACAAGGATAAAAACGCGCTAACATCTTTAGAAACGCATTTTGAATACGGATGAAAAAAATCTTCCCAGAGGGTCGATTATGTATTTTTGAAGAAGTGAAAATGTGAAAAGTAAGCAGCACCGATTGGTGCGTATTGTTAATCCTAAAGGTATACACCAATCAGTAGAGACAGTGCCGCTCACTTTTTACATTTTCACTTTCTTCAGAAATATAATCACAATCGATCCCCTGAAAATCGTGCAGTTTAGCGATGCATCATCGATGAAGACGCGTCATTTATGACAGAATAAAAGGGAAGATTTTTGATTGGTTAAACTCGCGACGCGCCGGATGACGCGACGCGCGACGCGCTCAGTGAGAACGCGCCCCAAGTATCCCGTTTCCACTTGGAGCGCCGCTCTCCCACCCCTCTCCATGACGGCAGACAATCGTGTGGGCGAGAAACAGCCCGGTATTCGGAGCTCGCGGCAGTGAGCAAAATGGCGTTGTTATGGACGGTGATATCGTTCGCGTTCTCGTTGCTGCTGACACCTTTCCTCATGCTGCTGCTGGCGATCGTATTCCTCGCGTCCATCGGCAAGTCCCTCGGTGTGCGTAGGCTTTACATCAAGCTGCTGCTGGCCCTCTTCGAGGTGAGTCCTATCGTTCTACCTCGTTACGTTCTTACCTCGACGAGATCAGCCGGTGCGCTTCCGGATGGTCACTTCCTGCGTACCTCGCGGTTTCCTTCGATCGGTTTTCCTCGCCTCGTCTCCTGCCGGAGGGGACCGTGCTTCCTGTGTACATTTGTGGGGGGTTTCTTTTGTTGCGCAACGTCAGGGTAACATTAATTCATCCCGACGAGAGAGAAAAGTTGGTTTACACTCTTTTCTCTTTATTCCACATTCAGAAAACGGCACTTTTTTTGGAGAATACCGGTAAACGACGACGTGAATCTATCGCGCGGTCCAGCGGATGCAACGAGATGGAGACGGGGAGAGAAGGGGGGGGGGTTCTTTGTGGATCGCAAGTTAATTAACGCGCGAGTCAAAGAGACCGACCTTTCGCACTTTGTATACATACCTGCTCGCGTCTTGTGATCGCAGCGTCAAAGTACAGCGTTCCCGTGAAACGGTGAGAAGCGTTTTTATTAACGTTACGCAAGCTCGATGTATTTTTAGGCGGGATAGATCGGTGCGAAAGCAAAGTCTCCGTCTATTGAATGATTAACCGCTCGGTTTTGCACACGTGGGTCGGGAGTAACAGATTCGCTGTCTAAACCGGCGAAACAATCCTACGTAGAAGTAGCGTGCGTTCTGAATGAATGAACGAATTTTTATTTACTTAAATTTGCGGCCGAAAAGTGGGACTTGTTTCACATCAATATTTAACCGTTATTTAATTACTCTAAAAAATTCCATCCATACCTTTTTCTCTCAACAATCCATAATCTCTCATATACGTTTCTTGTTATTCTAATTGTAAGATAATACATATCTTACTTATTTACTTAGGTTATATCTGATCTTTTTCTTCTCCTATAGTTTTATCTTTTTGTTTTTGGTTCCGATTTGAAGTAGCTGCAGTGTTTTACGTATTTTATGTATTATTGTGTGCAGTTCTTAAGTACTCAGAGAGAAAGTGTTTCAAATTGCTTATTTGAAATACCTCCGCATAAAATTTCGTTTATTTGGCTCTAATCAACGCGGTGTAACTGTGAAACGAGACTTCATGAATTTAGCAATCCACAAAACCCTCTTAGATCACGCGATGGCCAACATTGTCCCTGATTTCTATTTTAAATTATTCTAGTCGGAATGCGACACCTTTGACGTCAGGCATATGTAATAATTTCATGATTAACCGTCACGACTGTTAATTGAAATGAAAAGCTGTTGCCGAGATCGTTTTTATTGAGATTAAAAAATTATTAATTCTATTTTGAATTATTCATTAATATATCCGAATGCGTTATAATATCGTACATAAACGTCGGAAAATTACGCCGTACATAAATATGCAAATATGTAGCTTAGCATTTTTTATTAAGATTTTTAATGATTTAGTAATATTTACTGAAAAATTTATTTTTTAAGTACAATTTATATTCATTGGAAATGCAAAATGCGGCAATTATGAAAAGTAATGCCAAAAATATAGAACGCTCAAAAAGGTTATTCAACTTCTTTAAACGACTGATTAATTAGGCAAGAACCTTGATAACTAAAAAAAATTTAAGAAACGATTAATGGGGAAGGGGAGTGAGAGCACTTTCTCCCTCCAAAAAAATATTCCGAATATCCCGCACTTCTTGAACTTTCTCCTAATTATATGGATAGATAGTGTCTTAATAAAAACTATATTTTAGTGTTAAAACGTGTATAATTTGTACGCTATAATTGCCTATAAATTAAAGACTTGTGAAATGTTAAATTTTTACTGCTTAAGTTCATCGTTCAATGTTTAAGCTACTTTATCTTATCATTTTCTTGTGTCATTGAAGCAATATAGTTTTATGTTATTCATGATAGATATAAAACGCGCATTTTTAATTGTATACATTTATACAATATTAAATAGTTCCACTGAATCTCAAGTTATTATATAACTTTCAAGTTATATGAACTTTATGAACATGTGATTTTTTTCAATTAATTTGAAAAGCATATGTTCTTTAAAAATTCGAAAAAAGTTTAGATTTTGTCTTCGTTAATAGTTTTACAAAAGTTATAAGCGATCGATGAAGTGATGACAATAAAGAGTTTTACGAATTAGAGCTCAAGAATGCAAAGAAATATATTTTATTTTACTTTCCATTCCAAATAGACTTTACTCTAATAAAATTTTTGTGAAGAATTTATTGTGAAAGTAGAAATTGTGTGGAACGGAAATTTTATTTTATTTTTTTCTAATATTTCTGAATACACTCTTAAGCAGAAATATGTCTTAAAGTCACGGTATCTTATCATTCTGCGTTATCATTAATATTAATATTGAAATTCAAGAATTATCCGTGCATTAGTATGCGTCCATGTTTCATACTTATATTGACCTTTGCATTTCTTCACTACATGTTGTCTGATGAAGTTATAAAATATCTCTATGGCTATATCTCTTTTTTGACTTTCTGATCTCATGATATATTGTTTCACGTTTCTTTCATCATTTCCGTTTGCCGTTATTTTCCTACATACGATCTCTTATTAACCTGTCCGATTTAACTCAAATTGATTATTTATTCTAACATTATTAAGCAATTAGACAAAAATTATTTTCTCTATTACATTAATCTTAATCATATCTTTATCTCTAATTTAATTAATCTTCATGTTTAATATGCAAGAATTTGTTCGAGAAAATGTTGTGTTCAGATATTAATTATATCTATTTTAATAACTGTCTTTTATTTGTGTCGTTTAAAAACTGTGAATAATTCTAAATATAATCAAAGTCATAACTTTAAAAATTTTTACAGTCTAAACGAAGTATCGAATGGCTGTACTAAATGTAGTAGTATGTTGTAAATAAAGATAAAAAATATTAATCATAAGATTAGGGCCAAAAAATTAAGACACTTAAGAAGTTAAGCAGTAAAACTTAAGACATAAGAATTTTAACCGTATAGAATTTTTACCATTATTTACATTTCAAAATGTCCGTTTTCGATTGTAATTCGTCGTTTCCATATGTCTTAAGGCTTACTACTTAGATTTTTCGATATATTACGGCCTTTAAGCGAACAAATTATAATGTGATCAACAAGTAGTAACGACATGCGATACACGATGCAAACAAAGTATTAATGTATTTACATTAATACAGATTTTCACAGCAAACTGCGTATGCGAGCAGTGTTTGTGTTTTATAAAATTATACACGTCGGGGTAGGAATTGTATATTTAAATTGCCTTTGATGAATGTAGCTAAATACCATTATCATGCTTCATTATAATATTATCATGACTTTTAAAAATTCAATTATTTATAATGAAAATATATAGATACGCAAGTACCGTATTTCCGGCGTGACTTTGCGGCAACCTTCCGGTATTCGATACTAATCTTTCGTGTAGTATATCTAAAAATATCTATCTAAAATCAGAAGTAAGCTACCAAACGATTCCACTAAAATAACTACTAAAATCAGAAATAACTTGTTGACTTGTTGATTAAATAACTTTCAAATGTATTGCCAAAAGAACAGAAGAGGCTGGAAGGACCTGCACACTTCAGTGTTTATATTTTATAATTTGCATTTCAGATTAAATGTAAATTATTAAATTTATAGATTTTTTGTGAAACCTGAGCTATTGGTATAATTATTTATTGGTATAATTGTACACGTTATTCATTCCTGACTCCTCGGCATTACTAATATTAGAAAAGTATATTAACATAAATACATATTTCTAACAATAGAACAAAAATAAAATTACGTTAAAGATTAAAAATTTTTTAAATAAATCCTTTTAAATAATTTTTTAACATTTTTATAATCGCTCAAAATTGATCATTGAATTAAATTTGTAGCAGATACTTTTATTTTTAATGAATTTTTAAATGGTATGTATCATTCTTTTACTATCAATTTTTATAATTCAGCTACTGATTGATTGTTAACTGATTTTGTTTTTTTAATTCGTTACACGAATGCACTGCATAGATTAAAAATAATCTAATAAACGTAAGTCATTATAAATAGAAGTGAGATCTAAATTTTCAATTTCTAGTCATGTTTATCTTTAGGTTTGCAAAAAAGTCTGCAATGTAATCATGTTTGCAAATACTATTACAAATACGAGATGTAAAACGAATCTATGCAAAAAAAGAAAAATAGTAAGTTGTTATGTACACTTATAAAAAAAATATTTTAATTTATAACTTTTCTAAGAATTCTGAAATGTCTAATCATGTAATATTTAATTCTGGTAAACATTCCATATGTAAATAATGTCATAATTGTTAATATAAAATAGGATAATTTTAATAAGCATAAAAAATATATTAAAAATAGACGAATGGTGTATTGATGAAACAAACGAGGTGAAAACACCATTATATACATCACATGTTTTCATGAGTGAAGAACTCATCGGGTCACCGACTATATGCTATGTCTAATGGAAACGGTTGGAATGCTATAAGAAAACGCGACATATATCCCGCATATGTAATGATTTCATTCCGGTTTACTAATTTAATATAATACATATAATTATCCTCTGCCGTAAAAATTAATGCAGAATCCGGAAGAAAGTGCAAATTTTTGCAAAGCAAATGTATATATGGCGCTCAATAAGAATGGAAGAAACTCAATGCCTTTTGATATAGAACTTGAGAATCTATCGTTACCTTGAACCTCGGATTGACTAGGTACTTGTACCGTGACGCCAGAGGCGAAGAAAGCGCGAAGTTACACATGAGAATAATTTATGTTCAAGCAAATGACTTTTTGTCAATTGTACCGTTCTTGTTCGATAATACTGGTTTGTGAAGTATATGTGGTAAATGTTATCAATGTCATATATCATTTTGAGATACGTGCATGGAATAAATATTGTCATATCAGTAAAAGAACTTGTGTCAAGTCGTAGAGGCACGTAAAATGCAGCACTAACTTCTGAATAATCAATTTAAATAGCTCTTCTGTGCATTGTAAAATATTCTAGTATATCTATTCCTAAATAATATATAGTATTAATATTGAAATATATAATATATATAGTTAATATATAGTATTAATATAGACATATATTACAATATTTTTATTAATATAGAAATATTATTTCTACTAAACAGAATTCATTTAAAAATTTTAAAATGATGAAAAATCATTTGCGTAAACTGCAAAAAATGTATCTTGTAATATCATTTCTTTAGTTTCAAGATTTCCAAGGTAATGAAGAGAATATTGAAAAATTTCTATTCTTAAATTTCTTTTTTAATATACACGCCTATGCGTTTGCTTACAATTTTTTAAAATATAAATGTAAAAATATAAACACGAATTTTTATCTTAGTTGTCATTTTACTAAAACTTATTTATATCTTTATTATATATAAATTTTTTTCTTCAATAGTTTAAGTTTAAAAGAAGAAAATAGACAAAATTTGTGTATTTACTAAGCAAAATAATTTTTGATATCTTTCATAAGAGTATAAAACTGATCGAAATTTTGTCTTTAGAAGTGTCACGAGCGCGTTACGCAACTGTTGGTCTTGGATTCTCTACGCGGTGATGAGGCGAAGTACCTTCGCGTGTGCGTTCGCACTTTGAATTCACCGTTATGCTAGAAACTTCTGTACGCGTCTTGAATCACAATACAATATGTTTAATACGGTTGGTGCATGCAAAAATACTGATAATGTTCCAACAGTTTTATCATTGACAGAAACAGTTTTATATCGAAGATTCATCAAGACATTAGACATAGATATATAGGTTTGTTAATAGCTTTTTAACTATGACATTTAAAAAAACATTCTTTTATTAATAAGTAGCTTGCTCTCGATCTTGAAACCGGAGTGAACTTCGATAAAAGATGAAAGACAAAGATGAGAAGTGGTCCATGAGTCAGCTCTTACATATGGATGGTCATTTTACATATGGATTGACACGTTATTCTTTCGAGGAAAAAAAAATGATTGCCAAACGATATCTACATTGATACAATCAACGATACGATCAATTTATCTTTTTTGCATTATAAAATATTCTTTATCTGTATTTGCGATAATCGGAGCAATGTCCGATTTTATTCTGCAAGATCTTCGTTATCGCGGCCTGTGTTTTCGAGGAAATACTGATCTCCAATTCAAATCGAGTTCGTATAGACAATTTATTCTTGCAAACAACGTATGTATGGTTAATTTGCAGTAGTATTACGAAATAATACTTCGTGGCTGTGTTGTTACTGCAATTTAACTACTAATTGTAATTTAACCGAATAAAGTTTTCTTGAAATTACATACTTGAGGAACATCGAGGTAATTTATAAGCTAATTAAAAATTTTCTAATTTATTTACGTTATTGAAATTTACGTTTTGTGCGAATTCTGTCTAGAACTGCACAATTACTAATATTTCAATATTTGGTACCACAAAAAAAAAACGTTTAATAGTTCAGTTCTTATAGAATCTAATTTTTTATTTTTTTTAACTCTAGATGTAGAGATTTGGTATATCTCTATAATGAGAATCAAATCGATATTTCTATAACTTTTTATATTTAAATTTATTCAATGTATATCATATTGTCAAATCTCTAAAAAGAATATTAAGAACATATTGTTATTACATAAATGCAATGCATGAAAATTTTGCTGAGTTAAGGTGGATTAAAATTCAAACGAATTTTTAACGATTAGTTTTCTCATGAATGATACATGAAGCATGAGTATTTTTCGGGTTATTCATGATCAAAGCATACATACACAATCAAGGAATAGGAAAACTATATTTGGTTTATGCGCGAATCTACACGAGTCCGTTGTTTTGATCTATACATCGTATGTGTAAAGTTATACATATATGTAACCTAGATTTGCCTAGACTACTATGTTCTCTATCATTGATCGATACGATTTATTGTCTTTGCATTGCAAAGTATTCCGAGATACACGAATATATTGAATGTTACATCCTTAGCGAAATCTGTTGCAATCGTAAATGAAAATGTGTAAATTATATTGCATAAAGTACCTATATGTACATACAAAATAATTTTATTCGCTTACGCTGCAAACAATGATGTAACGATATTTCTTTTTTTTTTGTCGAAGTCTTATCTGTCACGGAGAAAATATATTTTCTTATTGAAATGCACTATGGCACAATCGAGGTAAAAGTCAATCATTGTGTAAAGAAATCTAAATCTATTAAAAGCTC
The DNA here is from genome assembly GCA_011636635.1 of Tetramorium simillimum. NCBI lineage: Eukaryota > Metazoa > Arthropoda > Insecta > Hymenoptera > Formicidae > Tetramorium > Tetramorium simillimum. The sequence continues at coordinate 14,867 of VBVQ01002028.1, read as the reverse complement.
ATTTTTCACATATTGTGAAATCTTTGATCTCTTTGAATCTTAATAGATATGTTATTAACGGATAAGATGATGATATATCTGATAATGGTTTGTAAAAATGATAATGATCGATTCAAAGTTCACTCGAAAGAAAGACTTTATTAACTATGACTACAATGGGTTATTTCAACAATTGATCGGCAAAACATCTGCGTTTATTGTTAAGCAAATCGATGTTAAGTAGCCAATAAATCTTAGACCGAAAACAATCATTTTATAACTTGGAAAACTTGGAAAACTCGTTTTACAGAATAGCGTTAATTATTATGATTAATTGATATTAAAATAATTTCCACAATAATGTACTTAATATAATTTATTATTGTGGAAATATTACATTTCTTAAATTTTCATCATTTCGGAGGTCTTTTTTAAAAACCACAAAAATTTAGTCTTGATTGTAAAATAAAAAATTTCGGAAAATCTTATTCTTCTGATCTATTTTTATGTGCAGGTTGTTCCCAATCTATTTTTAAAATTAAGATTTTAACTATTAATTAGAACTGCTATTAATATTAATTCTCAACATACGCATAGCATTTTACATATAACTCATAAAAAAGTTAAACGTTAAAAATAATATTTTCTTTAATATTGAGTTATTTTTATGTATAAGTGTATTTAAGTATAAAAATTTTAATAAGAAAAAAAATTAATGGAATTTACAAATTAAATCAATGTATAAATTTATTTACTCACGATCAGACTAACATTTGTTAATTTCTATTGATATCTTTTGTTCGTATATAAAAGACACTCAGGAATCTAATTAATGTGCAAATTCTATTCTGTACGCATCGGCAATTGCGAAACGCCTGGATTTCCTTTTTGGATTAGAGCTAGTGAGAGGCCTCGTGCAATTTCTCTCGAGAGAAAGCCCGCGGATATACAGTGCCGCGTGATCCGGATGCTCTCTCACACGTTCGCATCACATGTCGTCAATCATCAGATACGTTATTGAAGCTGTGATTCGCGTATCAAAGCGCGTGAGACGCTATCGACTAGAACGCGATGATCTGTAACGCATGATTTTTTCCATAGATTGTCGCAATATGAATGATGTAACAATTAAATATACATAGAATTCATTAGATATAGAATAAATATACATAAAATTGTATGTACGGATATTTAAATTAATAGCTTCCTCTTTTTCCCAATGTGAAAACAATATCGATGCATTTGACTTTATTTTTTAAAACATGGCTTTATACTAACTACGTCGTTCATCTCCAAACTGTGTTCACTGTTGTGACACTCATTTAACATTCATTATCATCTGTCACATATGTATAACAGTAATTTGTTATGTGAAACGCAAGATGTTACGTGTCAATGCGTGATTGTTGAAGCTCTTAACATGAGAAACGAATGATTAATACGTGATAATTTATTTCACTAGCGTAAAAATATTTTGTTTGTCTTAGATAATTATTTTATCTTAAAACTTTATCCGACACTATACACAATTTCTATACCATCAACAAGATTATCTTACGGATAAAGCACAAGGTTTTCGAAATGTAAAGCAGATATATGTATGTTTTTCTGCCTTAACTTTAGCAACAGATACTCGAATGAATTTCAGAATCATTCTCTTCTCATAGAAGATGTAAGAGAATTGCTTGCGTAATTAGTATCGAACATAAAATATATTATCAGTTGCTTGGAACTTCCAATATTCTGATGTATCGAACGTGATTGAAATTTTACTGTCGGACTTTTTGATAACAAAGGTGAAACATCACACCACTTCAAAGATATACTGTTGCGTAAAATATAAATAGGATAATTCGATCGCTTGGAAATTGAGACAATTTCGGTAAACAGCGCTCTCGCTTTATCTTCTTTTCCCTACATTCATCCAGAACGTTGTCGTTATTACACGGATCACATCCGAGGTCATCAGAAGATAAATTGTAAAATATCAATGAAAAATGTATGTTCAAATGAGAGGAAGGATATTCGTAAATAGAATTATGAAAGACAATTATCATCACATTATCACAATATTATCACAAATACTTAATTTTAATTTATAAAAAAGATTTATTGATAATATACTATATATTAAATCAACTTTCTCTCTCTCTTTCGTGCGCGATTTTTATTCTTAAAAATTTTAAATCTTATTTTTTAAATATAAAAATATATAATAGAATATTGAGATTTCAAGAGAAGAAAAGTTAAATTCCTTCATTCCCTTTATTTTTGTTTAAATTAAAAAAAAATTAATCTAAGTGTTAATCCTTTTTATATAATATAATAATAATGAAATGTGACTTTAGTAATCGTTTATCGCATTTTTGTAATAAATATTGTTGCACAGAGAGACAGAAATAATTTTTACGTTTGCTTTAAAGCTAAAGCTACACTACGTGATTCGTAATTCGTGATTTGTAATTTGTCATTCGTAGAAATTTATTGGACATTCGGGAAGATTCGTTTTTCGCCAATGTAAACCATCCACACTATTCACGATTCGCAAGAGTGTAGCGCGACACGAATGAATTAATTCAAGAAGATTCGCGTTCTTTGAATTTCGTCAAAAGACCGCTCTGCTAGCGAATCACTGTGAATAGCGAATCACGCATTACGAATCAACGGATTTTCCCTCCACGTTATTCACGAATGTTATAAAAATCATGAGTTACGAAACACGAATTGCGAATACGCACATAGAGTAGCTCCAGCTTAACAGAGAAACATGTTGCACTTGTGCATGACTGTCAAGTTTGGCATCGCATCAATAACGCTGTGTCATGTACGCAGTAGTAATGTACGCAAAAAAATAAATTCCACGTGTCACCGACTAGTGTTCGTTAACAATCTTATGCAAAATCGTACTCGTCGATGAGGGTCAAATCCTAAAAATACCGCTAAAATCGATCAACCGCGTTTTAAATCGGAGAGGTCATATTTCACTAGTATAACCATTCAAGTGGAGCATGGAGCTTTATATTTTAACAAATCTACCGATACACGAAAATTTGTTACATAAGTTGATAAAAACTGGAAGAGTCACATTCGAAAGTTCCTTTTTTTTTTACAAATGATATTTTTAATAGTAATGATTAATAATTTCTATAATTCTGATTTGCGCAATTCAGCTCGAATAATTTTCAATGACTCTCAATGCAGTGCAGAGACAAATGCACTCTTATTATAATTTACCTGGTGCAAACGCACTGAATAAATCCCAGTTCGATGAACAGCAAGAGTGACTTGACGTGTTTGCGCCGACGGAATTAATTAATGCACTTGAATACCAGGCATCTCGTACCAGATAATTGCGCACGCAGTAATGCGTAGCACGTCAATTGAGTCAAAGCAATCAATGTACAACGAAGAACGTGTTCACTTTTTCAAATAAAATCCACCTTTGTTTGAGTTAATTTTAACACGTGCATAAATAAACGCGTATTTTTGCATTAAAGTGTTACTTTAATACAAGATACAAGCTTGGACAAACATTACATTTCATTTAGTGAACACTGTAATATATCTAATTTGCGTGCAATATCGCGAATACTCGAGAAACAATTTAGTTTAGTCTCGAGAAGCTATTGACCGTTAATTTCTGAAATTTGATTTACCTTTAATTGATCGTATCAAAGTACTTGTGTCACATTAAAGATAACACTGCAATCACGGTAATTTGCAAAATACTGGTCGTCCGAGATCGTCGATAATCACTGTGGACACGCGATGGTCACGCATTGAATCACATTTTTAGAGTTTGCTCCTGTAACACGTCATAACTAATCGCTGAAGTTACTAAATGTTATCTTGCCATTATCGATCGAAGAGCGAGGATCAAAGTCTCAAGCAGAGGGTAATTATTTAGTCGGCCTTCCGGAGATTACGTGGCTCAAAGAATGCCTATCTTCGATGACATACGCCGTTCTTGAACGCGCATATATGTATAATACACAGATTGACTTCGCGTGCATCTGTTTTTTCACTATCTCCCACAATAACGAAGTATTTTCGTATTATACAACCTGTTGTCAGACGACTTCTTGCTTCATTCCTCTCTCCTTGAATTGAAATCGTAGATTGCGCGGGTAATGGTAATGGTAATAAACTGCATCTTACGTTGCAAATAATAGTTTTAAAGGTATACAAAATAAAATATAATTTTACTCGATCGAACTTTTTCCTTAATATAATTTATTTCTTCTACCGCTGTTTACACAATGATCGCGAAAACACTTCAAGTATTTAAATTTAAAGTAAACTATTATCTTAGAATATAAATATAGATAAGATTATACTTATTATACTTATTACACAATTAAGGCTAATGTTTTAAAATTTTTATTTTAAAATTGAGCATTTCGGTATTTTATTACTGAAATAATTAAGTTCACATTTTTCAGATGTAATTGCTGCTGCATTTATCTCCGAAAGCTCATAAAACATTTTTTTACTATCAATAATCTATAGAATAGTATATTTTTTAAAATCAAAAATACTGTTTGATTTACTAAATCCATCTTTTTGCATCTAAACCAGGTTTTTCAAGAAATCTTTAGTAATAACGGTATATTTTTTTCAATAGCTCGCATACTAAGAATGAAAGCCTAAAGATTCTAAAAACAGTCATAAAACAAGTTATTAAAGATCATAAAAATTGTTTACGCAGAAATCATAAACTCAAGTTAAAAATGCAAATAATTGCAAATAAATGCAAATAATGGATCCATTTTACGATCGATCACATTTGTTGTGTTACAGTATGGTCGACAAAACATAGAAAGTGTCAGGAAGAAAAACGGTACTCGTGATCCCGATGAAGACCTTAACATAGAAGAATCGCCAACGATCACAGAAAAAGATTCAACAGCAACATCGCTTAAAATGCAAAACGGAAATGTGAGCAATTCGGTGATAGCCAGGTCGAAAGACTTAATCTTGGTCCCCGAGCCAGAAATGCATAATCACAAAAATCATGTTCACGAATCGAGTCTTGAGAACAATCATGAATCATCAATGATTGACGATAAAGAGGTAAATTTAGAGGATAATATGATAAAATAGATTATATTTTTGATAAGTTTTACGTTTAATAAAATTAAGCCTTATTTTTATTTCTGAAAACTTTAGGATAATTTTAATCACAAAAACTCTTTTGAAACGCTAAAAACCGGATTTGCGCCTGCAAGTTTGGATTACATCAGGGCGGGCTTTGAGGCTATTATAGAAGACGAAGTGACATCACGCTTTGAAGCTGAAGAACTTAAGGTGATATTTCATTGACTAGAATTGTATTCGTACTTGCATAATAACAATTAATACATTTGGATCTTTGTCGATATATTTTATAGAATTGGAATCTATTAACTCGAACGAACAGATACTACGAATTCATCTCCTGGAAGTTAACGTTCATATGGATGTTCGGATTCGTCATGCGCTACTGTTTCCTGTTACCTTTAAGGATATTTATCTGCTTCATAGGGGTAAGTTTGATATTTATTTATATTATGCCATCTCTCAATATGTATTCTCTCAGCGGGAAAAATATAATTCAATGAATATATAATAAGCGACTAAAATTGTGACAATTTTTCTTGTTAAAATCTTATTTATAGTGATATAAAATCAATTTTTACCGATAATTAAATTTAAATAATCTTTTGTAAAAAAATCAGATACAATTTTTAATGTTTTCGCATTTTTAAACGCATGTTTTAGATTTGTGACGCTGTAAAGCTATATTTAGTTTATTAAGATGTATGTCAAATATAAATTTAAAATTGTATACGTACTAATATCAAAGCTCCTTAGGTACTATATCTCGTACTCGTAACATTTTTAATCGGCTTTCTGCCGAATGGCCGTATAAAACGTTGGGCGAACAACCAGGGCACCCTTATTTCGTTCAGGATTATGTCCCGTTCTATCTCGGGTATGATCACGGTCCACGATCCAGAGAACAAACCTAAGAATGGTGGAATATGCGTGTCGAATCATACGACCACCCTTGATGTCTGCATTTTATCTACGCAAACGACATTCTCTTTGGTAATATGTCGTAGGCGGGACAATATATTTATAAGCTAAAAAATTTTTTTAAGCATCGTACCATTATTTTTTTCATAGCAAACATGTGCTCTATTTGCAAATAGCTTTGTATTGTTTGCGTTTTACTATTTCATCGCATTCGGGAATAGTACGGGAACGAAATTATGGTATTACATACAAATTATTCATACATGAATGATAATCATAAAATATTGATTATTATGACATACACTATTTGACAGAAGTTTGAACACGTCCCTTAAAAGCGGTTTACATTAGGAAGAAATCGCTATATTTCATTAGGTTATCGTTACAAAGATGGAAAAACATGGTTTACATCAGAAATTGACAAAGGAAAGCATGCAAGTAACGAAAGAATTGGAATTCCTCGGCTTTGTCATTTTCAGCGCTTCGTTTAAGATCATTCTTTTTGCGCCATATATTTTCAGTATATTTTCTAAGGTCATATAACATTGGATGCAAAGGTACAAGTTTCTTTACGTAACAAAATAATCTAATTTCAATCGGTTCGCTTTCATAATATGGCCGAGAGTCGGAAGTTACTAGTGTTACAGAAGTTGTTGCGCATTACTGGTAAATGTTACAGGTAACGTGTCCTGTAACTTTGGTTTACAGGTAGTACCTACTCAGCAACGATAGAGAGGGAATCCCACGTTTCTCAGGTGCAAAGCTTGTGGTTTACAGGTGATGTGGCTGACAGTGTGTACTGCAGTAGTGGGCTACGTTCCCGAGGGTAGCTTCAAGCGGTGGCTCACCTACAAAGTCTCCATAATGTGCTTTGCTGTCTTATCCAGTGCTCTGTCTTCAGTCATCACTTACAACAATCCAGAGAATCGACCTGTCAGAGGCATATGTGTAGCTAATCACACATCTCCTATTGACGTTCTCGTACTCATGTGTGATAATTGTTATTCATTGGTATGTTTCCGATATGCTGCTTATGGATTTCTTTTTTACAGGTTTTTTTTTTCAATAGAATTTTTTTGCTTCATTTACTAACAATATTTTTCTGAACATCTTTAAACCGGGATCCTATGGTTCGATTCATGGCTTGTTTATTTTCATCAATAAGTTAGTCTCACGAATTAGTAAAACAATGACCTATAATATGCCCCACAGGTTCAACGGTGCCGTTAGCTCGTCTAGTTCATAGCTTGCATAGATTCGTAGTCTTCAGCAGTTTGAAATGGCAAATGAGAAAAGTGGTTTAAGGAGCAATGCATATTATCGAATCACAGTACTTATTGTTAGATGCATAACATATAATTTTCGATAAATCTACGCAAGTCAATGAATCGGACGCTCTAATGATTAGTGATTAGTAACTTGATAAGTGCTTTAACTCGCGTTCTATTTACTAACTTTTAACGGAAAGAATGAGCCACAAACCGCAAATTGCATGCAATAACAAATGGGAGCGATCACGGGATAACTTGGTATAGTTCGCTAAAACTCGTGTCAAGTCTCTACGCGTGCAACCCCGGCTTTAGAATGATATTATTCTGTAATTGCATAAGCATGCTTGCATTTCATTATTATTAATATTGTTGTCTTCATGATCACTCTGTTAAGATGATCCAAAAGTCGTTTCCTTTCTCAAAGGCTACAGATTTGATGAGGCATCTAACGTTAATTTTTCTTTATGAAAATTACATGAGAAAGGTCTATTATAATTTCAGAAATATACATATAATATTAGATGCATGAAAATTGACCTAGAAGTCTCTATTAAGATAATAAAATTGTTATTAAGAGATAAGGTTTAGCTTGATTATTTAGAAAATTTTTTTATATTTTTCGATGATTATAATTAATGATATTCATTGAAATAAATGCCTTTCTTCAGTATCTATAATTCGAAGGAAATTTACGACTTTTGGAAAGCAATATAAGTTTTAAAGTCACGCAGATCATCTTATTTGTATTTCTTATTATAGATAGGTCAGAGGCATAGTGGTTTCTTAGGAATATTACAAAGAGCTCTTGCTCGTGCCTCTCCACACATATGGTTTGAACGCTCTGAGGTCAAAGATAGAGAAGCAGTTGCGAAAAGGTATGATTAATTAAACACAATGTTTTTCTGTTCTGCTTATTTCATATTCTGCTTTGTTATTAATACATATTTCGTTTTGTGCAGATTAAAGAAACACGTATCAGACCCCGCAAACCCACCGATACTCATATTCCCGGAGGGTACGTGTATCAACAATACATCAGTTATGCAATTCAAGAAAGGCAGTTTTGAAGTGGACACCGTTATTTATCCTGTGGCTATAAAAGTAATTTTTTTATCAAATATTTCTAATGTACTTATGTAACATTTCTTAAAAAAAAATTTCTTATACCTTTATTTAAATGTACAGTACGATCCAAGATTCGGAGACGCATTTTGGAACAGCAGTCGGTATTCGATGTTACATTATTTATATATGATGATGTCCAGTTGGGCTATAGTCTGCGATGTATGGTATCTCCCTCCAATGTACAGGAAGGAAGGCGAGAGTGCCATCGATTTTGCGAATCGAGTAAAATCTGTGATAGCGCGGCAAGGTGGCCTTGTTGATCTCCAGTGGTATGTTGATATTAGTTTAAAGATTTGTAGGAAATTGATATTGCAATTAAAAACAATTTAACAACTATATATTTATTTCGTGAATGATAGGGATGGCCAACTAAAGAGGATGAAGCCGAAGAAGGAATGGAGAGAAAAGCAGCAAGAAGAATTCAGTAAACGATTAAAAGTCGAATAAACAGTAGTATCATTTCTAGTCATATCACTATAATGTCCTGCATCTTGCGTGATATTTGTTTGTTTAAACAAAATCATTTCATTCAATTGGCCCTTTTGTCGCATATTATTTCCGCATATATCATAAATGAGGAAAATTTGTGTCTCATTAAATCTGCATTATCAAGTTTTAGATGTAGATACTTACGCAAATATGACAATTTGCACTTTCTTTGATAAATTTCTAGATACAAATAATTGGCATTCTGATATTACGCTAGGTAATATATAAAAACATGTACATTTACAATTATACAAATGTAACTTTAATGTAATTTTTAAACTGATGTGCCGTATGGCTCATGCCTTAAAAGAGTTTTCATTTGAAGTGCAAATACAATATTTGCTAATTTTTAATAGTAAAGTTCGATGATTGCAAAGGCATTACGAATTTATTATTTATATGTGGAATGTGCTATTATGTTCAAGCGTGTGATATTTTTTTGCATGTGAGTGTATGTACATCGAAAAATTTAGATTATTCGTATATATTATGGAATTTAGAGTTGTACAGTTAAACAAATTAGAAGATGCATTAATTTTCTCTGAGAATAGTGAGAAAATTATTATACTTTTTATTGTAGTTAAAAGAAAATATTCATTTTTCTGAAAAAGGCTTAGCAGAAAAGCAATCTAGCACTCCAAATTACTTGTCCTTTAGGAATACTACGTACACGATTACATTACGTTATTTTTCTATTAAAACTGAATAGCATCTCAATATATATATTTTCTACTTTTATATTTTACATACATAGAATGTGAACTTTTTTAGCGCTCTATATTGCAATGCATGTCAATATATGAATTTAATATATTAATAACACACGCGCGCGTGCTATATTAATGTATCTGTGAACCCAATTCAAAAGAGTATGTTAAGAATGAAAGAAAAAGATATACAAGTATGAAGAGACGTATTTTCTCACACTTCCAACCAAAGTTAAATAGCAGGTTTAAAATAAGTGCTATTTTACTATTGATGGCATTATTGTAATAATAGCAAGTTAATAATAGATGTTATTTATTATTCATTTATGAAGGTGACATCTATTATAAATTTATACTATTCGTCATGTCACATGTATTTTATAATTGGCCTAATTCTTATTATAATTAAAAAATTAAATATATTAATAGAAATTTATAAGCGTTAAATTTTATTTTCTACTTTGATACAATATAAACGTTAAACTTTTATACATAAAAATGCTTCGTGTCAAAACATAAAAATTTGTAACAAACTGAACAAGTTTTAAATTCTAAAGTAGCGCTTAAATCGGTAACTTTGCTCTGTGCTTAAATTTAAGATCGGATACAGTTTAACTTTTATTATATTATTACGATATACATTATATCGATCTCATCTACGAATATTCCAAGGATACTCTTTTTGCGAATATTTGTATTTCTAAATAGAATATTTTATGCATACTTATAGAACATTCCATTATAATATTCCGAAATTAAAAACATTCGCATTGTTTAAAAATGTTCATAGAATATTTTATGCGTGTGCTATAAATAATATGCAATAAATGAACTCTGCGAATATTCTAAGAGCATTTTTATTTAACATAAACATACGACTTCCAATTGTAACAGTCTATGTATATTTATTTAATATTTGATTCAAATATTCCAAAATTGAGAACATTCATACTTAATAAGAATATGTATAGAACTTTGTGTGCTATCTGGTAGTGTCTGGATATGCTGGAATTGGAAACAGTAATTTCTCACCGTCGGACGAATCTACTATTTCTTCAATATTATTTATATATGTTACATAAATTGTTCGAATAAACAAATCAATCCTCAAATCAAAGTCAATTATTACCGTAAAGTTTAAAGATTTAAATAAATTCAATTCTCATGTATTGCCATGTATTCTAAAGTATTCTCATGCGTTCAATGTTAAAAATAGTATTGATAATCTCCTTTATCCTGGAGATGCGTTCCTCTTTGGTTTGCAAGTCAGATTAGAGTTACAAGCAAATAAAAATTACGTATATGAAAACTTTTAACGTAATAAAAGTCCTAGAATTTACTATTCTAAATTGGTATGTATAATAGAAAGCATACATAACAAAAATCAATGCTCTAAAGAAAAACATTGTTTTATATATATATACAATATATATAATTACCTCGATAACATTGACGAAGATGGACGATGAGTTGAACATATTTCAAATGTAAATTGATTCACGAAGAACAGAAGGCAACGTAATAAAAAGGTTAACATAATCAAAACGAGTGTTATCGCCGCCGCATCGATTGTAATTTGATCGCGACGGTGAATAGGATTCGGAATCCGCGACAACTGAATACGGCCGGGTTACAATTCGAACAAAACACTCCGTTTCATTTGTAATAAATATAAATGCTTTATTAACACTTAAATCACGAGTGATACGGAGCATACAGCTGAGTTTTCAAGAAACTGCCGTCTACTTTGAACACTCTCAATATAAAGGATATTGTTCTTTGAGAATGTCCTACTTCCGATCGCAACTGCTGACCTATCAATTTCAGTAGTCACGATCGGTCTCTCTCAATGCGCGCACGAGATTTTTTGATTTTGAAGGAGAGGAAGTACAAAGTAGCACTCGCGAAATTGTTCTTAACAACAAACTATATATTTCTTAAATATTTACAGTCTTTGGATATCTATCCGTAAAGCAACGGAAAAATAAACGCAAATAATATTAATCTGGTTCGTCAGTACAATAAATCCGCAAGCAACGGATATGACGATTAAATATTAATACTGTATCGCGGGCTGACAGAAGAATGCGAGGAGGAGGCGAAAGATCCGCTCTTTTATAGTTGACTTGTTTTCTATATTTCGGCGGTCTTTCGCCCCACTCCAAGTGCACAAAATTCTCAGGTGTGCAGGCTTTGATGATTGCACAGCTGTGTTTCGCCCTACGACCCTGCTGCTTCATTGTCTCGAGGCATCTCCAAATTGCCTTTACAATTAAGTTTGTTTTTGAAAACAGCATAGACAAAGTGAGAGTCGTTGGGCGCAAAACAGTCGTGTATTCTTCGAAAGTTCTGAAAAATTCAGGAACGCGCCGCGTTCCTGAACAGTCTCTTTAAAATGTTGTCTTATGACATTCTTGTTGATTTGCGCAATGATCCGAAAACCTCAATCAACGGGTCATTGCTTAATTACTACATAATACTTTGATAACTTTTTAATAACCGAAATTCGTCTTACAACACGAGATGTATGAATAGAAAATATAAATATGGTTGCTTTTAAACTTCGAATTGGATGTTCAAAACTTGTTTATTATATCCACATTCATAAAGTCTTTCACTTTACCAAGCTGACTGTCACTTGTCCTTTCTTTTATAAATTTTTATTTTTAAGAAAATTAAAGAATTAAGTGGTTACCAATCGATTCACTGATTACTTTAAAACTTTAATCGTAATGGTTTCTTTTTCAATATAAATTTCTTTTAAATAGCCGATTATGACTATTATTACAGTTGACATAACGTTTTCGATACTCATAAAAATTTTTATGTTTAACATTTCCTTTCAAAATCTATTTCCATCGAAATATTTTAAAAGCTTCGGTACTTTTTTCCTGTATTTTATTTTACGATGCGTTAGCTATTCGAGAAAGGTCCAGAGAATTATGTCTGTACTCTTCTATTGCCAGAGTGAACACATACGAATTTCTGTCTTGTATGCAATATCTTCTCGATAGCCATAGCTGGATGAATGTTTCAAAATTGATATCAATTTCGTTTTACAAATATACTGATCTGATTAATACGTTTTTAAGAGAACAATGCCAATCATACCGAAGAAAAGTATACGCTCTTCTTTAAACTTAAAGATACGTGACATATTGATAAAAAAATTATTTAAAACTTATTACTTGTAAATTCTTGTAGCGCGTGGCCGCGCTCCCGCATATGGTTTACGGTATTTTCTCGCGATCGGGCTGGTTGAGAAAATCAATTAAGTACTGTTTCTCTGAATTGTCTGTTTTATTATTGCAACACAAGCAAGAGATCGAGTCCCGAATAGAAACAAGATTATTGCGAACAAATTATAAGATTATAACATAGCGAACCCGTGCGAACCGGCGAGATACCGAGACGAATCTGCAGCGCAGTGGGCCGGGCCCGGCGGCGTAGCGCACCGACCCGAGAAGCACCGGACGGAGCCGAACGGCCAGCTCGACGCGAAGCTCGCGCCGACGAACGCAGCCAAAACGGAAATCGGTCGCAGCGAATTTCGCTGGACCGAATAAATTTATCGAATATTACTCAATCGCCACTTCTCGATGGAGTAAGGTAAGTAAGGACATCTTCACTGAGAGTACCTTGCCTTCTAGAGGAAGACGTAAAAACAATTTCACATTATATCTCCTGAAAGAACCCACTAACTACAACGAATACAATATATTTCAATATTATAAGACGTTGAAACAGATCACGATTTATAGAAAATCAAATAATCACAGTACGGAATAATCCAAGTACCGTTACGAAACATTCAGCAATAGATAATATAGTAAATTTCCAGTGCGAAAAAGAATCCTCCCAAAAACATATTATACCCTCATAAAATGTAAATTCAATACAATCTCCCTCCAACAACCAACGAGCACTTGCCAAACTAGTGCGACGAGAGAGTAAGCGGTTGCGCTTATATTCCTACTACGATAAATTTTACTTTCGAGTAAGTCTAGAGCCTCCTAGCCCTCTAGCGGACAGTCAGAGAACTATTCAAGTACCGTTACGAAACATTCAGCGACAGATAAAATGAATTTCCGCTGAAAAAATTAATCCTCTTAAAAACATATACTCTCGTCAGATATAAATTCAATACATCTCCCTCCAACAACCAGAAAGCACTTGACAAAGTACGATCAAAGGGTAAGCGGTTGCGCTTATATTCCTGTGTTGACTTTTACTCTCGAGTAAATCTAGAGCCCTCTAGCCCTCTATCGGATAGTCAGAGAAGCTTCTTAGGTGAACTCATAAGCGCTCGCGAGAAATCGGATATAATTGGCATTTACAATATAATTGTTGATATTTATTGCGGAAATATACGAAAAAATCTTATTAATGTTTAGAAAGTATCACAAATATTGCACAAATGGCATAAACTTTAAAATATCAATAAATTGTTGCACAAATGATACATACACATGTTCTTTCAACTAAACCATTATAACTGATATACATAATTTATTAGTATTTATAATTAAATATATTTAGCTAAATAGAGGTTTTCAACGTTTATAATAATTAGATAAAAATTTTTTTTATAAATTCGTGTCAAGAATCGTGTTTTACAACTATCACTAATAATTTCTATAATATACGTATATTTTGAATTTTGATTAGAGTATTTCAGAATTTTATGGATTTCCCCAGAAACTAACGTAGGACGCTATTATATTACACAGGCCCACAAAAAAAAATTTTTTTCTGCGCCATGAATGCCACAATCATTTTCCTATGTATTTTTTGCCGCTGAACCCGAATCCGCAGCCCGTTTAACCCCTAGTCG
>VBVQ01002027.1:1798-28229 GCA_011636635.1 Tetramorium simillimum | reverse complement strand
ATAAATATGTGTTTATATTAAGTAAATAGCACCGTTGGTACTATCTGAAAAAATATTTTCTTGGATCTAACTATTTTTTTTTCAGTGTAGAATTTCTTAATCGTTGTGTATTGATTAATCGCAAAGAAAAATTAATAATATTTTTTTATTAATTCGTTTATTGGGCGTAAATAATTTTTTTGTTATAATGCTTCGAAAGCCGAATTATTTTGACCAATTGTGATATATTGTTGTATAACAATCTCCTTATATATAATTATTTTACATATACCCACGACAAAGTCTACGGAATCGTTTTTATATTCTCGCGCTTCATATACAATTTCATAGGGAGAGCCACGCAGAAATTAGCATAACTAAAGACGAATACGAGGGGGTGCGAGTGTGACACGCGACATAAGGGGTGCAACAATAGCCGAAGTGACAATCTTGCGTTTGCAGCGCACGGGCGTGGCTCTGGGCAGTTTCGAAAAAAAAAACCTTCGTGGTCCTACCTATATAATAACAAACCGGCTCCACAAAAAGTTTACTTTTTTCATCGCAGATCTGCACACTATTCAATGCGAGGCATTGAGTACGACAGATGTAAAAGCAGGAATTATTTTAGCAGCGAGGAATAGTAACAGCGAAAAAGAGAGTCTGAAGAGAAGAATCGATCGATATTTAACGATAAAATATATGAATAAAATTACAACTATCAGTAATATGTGTCATCGATGCGAGAAATATTTATGATTAGCAAATATTATTTTAAGAGATATACATATCTTTCTTTTCACGAACTGGTATACGATTAATCGGTTTAATTATTCAAAATATTTCGCATACAGATAAATATTTTCGTTCGTAAAAGTATCGCTCGTTACTCGCTGCTGCAATTTTTCTTGACTGCTCGTGTTTCCTATGCACGATGCGATCGTGCACACAAATTGTGCCGGCTATCAGAAGGTAACTGCTAGGCGCTTTTACGGGCTTCGCGCATCTGGCTCTCCCGAGGCGTCCACGGATACGTTTAAAAAATTAAAAGTTAAGACCTCTAGAGGATCAGCCTCTCCTTTCCGTTTTGTTGGTGCTTCGCGAGGAAATACGTGGGAGGCGCAGCATGAGTCGACCTCTTTCCTTAGAACGCGTTTATCGGTTAATAAATTTAGAAATTAAACCAAGTATGTGCAGCGAATTACGTGCACCGTTAATTTTTATGCGATAAAAATTATCTCGTAAATTCTGTGAAATGGAATCATTTGCCAATAATACTTTATGTCATTCCGACCGGCAATAATGTGTAAGCTGAGCTTTATAACAATTTAATGAAAGACTTAATTTAGGATTAGATAACTAAAATTGTAGCGTGACAGAAAATTTGATTAGCGTTACTGGATATTTCGATTAACGTGGAATTTCCGTTTTAAAGCCTTTTAAAATCCACGTAATGGTCATTGATGCGCGATACAATGTAAATGGATGACTATTCCGGATATTGTATCGTTTTTCGCGGCGGACTGTCACAATCGCACGCGGAACTGCAAATGAAATCATAGTTTCGCTCTGCACTCTCGTATCGGGGGTCAAATATCGCGGTGATATTCACGGTTCGAACGTTATCATTGGAAACTGCCAGATGTACACGCGAGAAACCCTCAGTCTCGTGCCTGCTGTGCGCTACACGAACACACGTACGTATGAACCACGCATCCTGAATACATGCGTGCACTTCGATCGGTCGCGTGGGTGGCGTGCGTATCCGTCACGTGGAAGCCAATCGATAAGGGCGCAAGGGTGCGGGAGAACAAAGAAAGAAGCCCGCATATGTCGCTCCGCCCAGTCCTTTTCAGTATAAAACGGGGTCCTCCCGATGGCCGATAGAACGGGAATTCATCTTAGTTGTTTGCTTGCAGGCGGTCTTTATGAATGTATGAGGGATTTAAGGGTGGTTCCTGGACGCGTTGCATTGCGCGCGAGGGAAGAGGAGGAGACGAGCGAGATGCGCGAGAATAGAGGATTGTCTGTATCGACGAGATAAGATTCGATCCCTAAATTCGCGGTGTGTTCGAACGCGAACGATTTGTCAAAGGATATGTTCCGCGCCGTTTCATCCGGAGAAGAGATATCGGCTCAATTCAATAGACGTGACAATACATAGGAAATCCTCAAAGGTGGTAAACTAAAAACAAGGCACTTCCATTGAAGAGAACGTTGATTCTATTGATGCTTCATGAAATATCTTTGCATTCAGTTGTATTTTGATCTCGCCGTAGTGGTTAATTCTTGTCAGACACAGAGTTCTTTTCTTAACTGAAAGTTTTCCATGAAATTTTATGTCTAGAAATTGAAAAGCTCAAATAAATTCGACGCAAATTGAAGCTTACGTTACAAAGATAAATCGCTCCTAAATTCCTCTTTACGAATTTGAAAATTTCCGCCGCGGCATTATTCGCATAATAGGGAACACTCAATTCCCAGCACAAAGAGAGGGATTTTCAACTACCCCTTTGATATAATCTTCTCGGTGGCCGTCGCGGCGATATTCACGACAAACGTCACCGTAATTGAATAATTACAGGAGCCGTCGTTTTCGCGGCGAACTCGCGCTCATTAAAACTCGCGAAAGCGTATCTTTGATCTCGATCGCGACGAGCGGCCCCGAAATATGTGAAAGGACATCGAAGCAGAGGGATCTGTGCGTGCCGTTAGAGCGGGCGGGATGAAAGGTAGAGAGAGACGTGGAAAAGACGAAGATGGATCTTAATTAACTATCCTGACCCCTCGGTGGCTGCTCGAACCGCCGAGAATGTCCAAGTCTCGTTATCGTCTCGTCTAACGCGGGCTCTAAAGTCTCTTTCAGCCGGTTGGCTTGCACTTAATAAGCTCACTTCGTACTCGAGGTCGAATTGCGATTCGAATGTAAATCATGCCGAAATTGGCGGAGCGCAGTGGAACGGTCGACCATACGAAGTGTCTCGCTTTGAGCCTCGCTTGAACCGATTCGATGTAAGACAAATTGCGGGTGAACTCAATCGTAACTGACGTTTGCGCTGAAAATTCAACGGCGACACGTGTATGTGACGTGTATAAGAAACGTATTCAAATGGATACAACGTAATTTCGGCACAAAGTCACGCTCACGGCGAACTATATTTTTATTCGATAAAAAAAAGTCGCGTTATCTTTGCTTCATGCATATTTATTAAATTTTCACAGAAATCGAACGATTGTATGCAATAGCGACGCGAACATACTTTTCTGCGTAACATTATTTCAGAGGATAAACAACATTTATCTATTCTCGGCGGCTGTCATTATATAATCATAATCACGAAGTCACTCATTAAGCTGAAAATGTGTCAACAATACCGCTTTTGTTTTCCACCGATATTATCCGTAAATATGACGTAAACATACGAATTCCGTTTTTGCGCTGCGAATAATTTATGATATTCGCATCCTTGAAAGAATTACATGGACTTTCGCACGCGACGAAAGGTTTTTGTCAAAAAAAAAATTCTATCAGCGTTATAATGTCCGGCGCTCTCAATCCCGTAAGCTTTTTTCACCGTTGCAAAAACCGATATGATATTTTAAAAACGCACGGCGAACGGGATGGTTTCGCAAGCGGCCACGCGTCCGCTATTTTAATCCGCGTTATGAAACAACGGCGTCAACAGCAATACACGGATTTGCGGCAGCGCGATTTGAATTTAAATTGTTTCGGAATTACGAAAGACGTAGCTACGCATGTTGGATTTAACGAAGCTTCTATTGATGATTTTTTTTTTTCAAATTTCTCCTACGGAAGCTGGATTTGAAAATTAAATTGTAACCATGGGGCATGTGCCTGACGTTCCCCAAGCAACCGCCGAACGTGAAATCGACATTGAGAACTTTAGTGCGCGTGCCAATTTTTGTTTGCGCATTGGTATCGACAGCTATTGCGAATTATTATTTCAAAAATAAATATCACGTAGAGGGCATTTTGTTCGTTCCCGTGCACCGTATTGTCTTCCACGCTGTTGCACGTCAAACAATATATAGCGTTAGCTCCAAGCGTTTCATCTCAGCGTTTCGTGAGTCAATTTTACGGAGACCTTGCATCTTCGTCAAAGGACTGCAAGTAGCTCATTTTTTTTTTACGGGGAGAGAAAGCGACACGAGGTCGAAAGATAGAGAAACAGCTCTCGTGAGAAGTCTATGTGCAATGAATGAGGGGGTGGGTCTTTAGACGTAGAGGCGGCTCGTTTATTCCCTCGCTAAGAAACGCGTGTCCCTGCGCGATCGTTGCGAGCCTGGGTGGCTCGAGTGCCGGGCGCACGTTCTCACGATCGACTGTGTGTGTTGGTGCGTACGATAAGGATCGGCGTTTATCATCGTATGAACTCTCGCCGCCTCTATGAACCGCGCTGGAATGTTCGGTCTTGCGTCGCGTGATCGCCTCACATCTTGAATATGCGTCAATAACGTGTGCACTTGTAATATATGTACTTAGATTATGCGCGCGGACGTTAATCGCGCCGCCGGAGGGAAGGAGACATAAATCGGGCTGATCACACCTGTCGGCCCCGGTGAAAAACCACCGCGCATTAATGCATGATAATTGCGGCCGGGTAATGCGTTCGGTATGAATTTTAATTCTACCGATGGCGGCCGCGAGTGAGGGGTAAGCAGAAATGTGACCGTCTGGTGGTGATTCACGAGTGATAACCGGAGGGTAACGCATGAATTATAAACCGGTTTTCTTATCGTACTCGTTTACATATCGTAATTATATTGTATGAATTATGGGCAACGGTTGTGCTATAGTCTCTTTTAAACGCGTGCACGCGCTTTTCAGAATCGCGATTGAACATTACAAATGTGAATCGGCCAGGAAATATTATAACATCTAAGAAAACTGAAATAATAACTGCTGTATTTTAACGGCGATATATTGAGGCAATTCATCTCGTTTCAGTGCTTGTAACTCTGCGGTGTAACTTTCGCGATTAGTCGTTTACATTTACGCGGTCGAATAAAGTGTTTTCGTAATCGCTACCCTCGAGGACTCCGTAAATTTAAAATTAAGAGAACCGTGTATTACAAGACGATAAAGCACCCTAAAGCTTTCAACGAGGACCCATGTCTGCCTCGAAGATTATCGAATAAGCGACTACGAAACTTCCTTTCTCTACGCATGAGCGTTGCGCCGTCGATTTTTCATAAAGAAACAAAGGAGTCGACACCCACGTGTTACGAAACGAGATTCGATTTCTACGACACCTCTTGCGAGCAAAGTTCCGGAATCGATGCTGGAGTCGTCTAAGAAGAAATAAATCTCTCGCGATTAGAGTCCAAGATTTGCCCGGGTTCTTCGCAGAACATTATCGCGAGATTTATTATTCGTGATATTATGCAATTTAATGAGCTATAAATCTTAATTTAACGTTTTAACGTTATGTCGTATATTTCAAGAATAAGCAGCTTCTGAGTAAAATTTTTATATTATTCTTGACATTTCATACATGAATAATAATTCGTTAGACTTGAATGTTATGGTGTGGTGAGCGAAATACACCCTTGCGGATCATCGAGTCGAGTTGCTGAGTATTCGGAGCAGGGGTAATGGGACACGTAATAACATCTGTAGGGTCACGTAACGATCGACATGTCACATCGCCGCTTTATGGATCCGTAGACTGAAATAAACGAGAGCTGAATAAAGATAGGACGCGTGTGCTGTGCTTAGAAACTAAGAAATAGCTGGAAAAATCAGGACTAGAAAGAAGAGAAGAGAATCATGATGGATGACCGGCAATCTCCTTTAGTAACAAGAAAATAGCTCTAATACAATAATTTTAATCTAAATAATACGTGTAGTGGACGAAACATCAAACATGTAATATTCAAATAACATTCATTTACTTAACAGAGTAAAGAAATATAGTCCCCACAGTATGTTCTTCGAATGCAGAAACGTCGTTACGGAGAAACGAAAAATTTCTTCTTCGTTGGGAATTTTCCATTGTGCTGGATGTCCAAATGTTTAATTTATTCTCCGGAACTCGATTGAATTGCAGTTCTTTCAACTCTTGACCTAAATTACAAAAATGGCATACTGCAGTAATTTAAATATTGATCATATTTTGACATAAGAAAAATTGATTTATCACACGAATGTACACTAAAGACGAATCAGATTGTTAAAAAAAAAAACATTTTCTATCCGTACATGTTCATTCAACAAAAATGTTTAAATAGAGACAGAAGCTTTATTCTTGGATTCACAAGTGACGGGATCACCGGAGCGCGACGGAATAAATGGAAGCGTGGAGATACAGCAAGACCGTGTGCAGACAAAACAATAAAAGTGCATAAGGAATAAATAAAATGGTCGAAAAAGGCGAGGAAAAAGAGACGGAGAAACCGGTGAGGAATTGCGGACGAAAGAACAACTTGAATCGGGAGACGGAAAGGAAAAGAGAACGGGAGAAAAAAAAGGAGGGAAAAGACAGACGGAGAGAAAATGTCGGAGAGAGCCTGTGCGGGAGAGGGTGCGAGTTTATAAGGGTTGAGGGTGATAAGCGGAAGAAGGGGAGAAGAGAGGGTGCTGCAGACGCGCCACGACAAGGGTAAATGTACGTACGAATGCACCCCGGATTGGCTTCGGGATGGTTTCCATGGAGACCAATTCGCTCGGCCCGGGGAAGTCGTCGCCGCCGCTTCCACCACTGCCACCGCCATCGCCGCCGCCGCCACCGCCGTCGCCGCCGCCGCCGCCGCCGCCGCCGCCGCCGCCGCCGCCGCCGCCGCCGCCGTTACCACCACTGGCGCAGCTTTTCCCGGAAAATCGTACTACCTCTAAATGCCAAAAAGTTGGGAACGACTGGTCCGTTCATTACCTGCGGGACTTTGCGCGCGAGATCTCCACTCACTGGAGATTGACGATTCCGAAGTAAAATCGTCAGCCGGGACTCCTTCCATGTACAATTAGTTCGATTAAATTCCAGTCAATTACACTTGTTTTAGCGGGATTAATTTCGGTTTTGATAACGATCTCGCGTTACAGATTGTGGCAATGATGGGCAAAATACACGCAATTCCGATTTTTTTATTTTATTTTTAACGCACGTTTCTTACATGTAAAGATATTAAAGAGAAATGTATAGGAAGTTGGATGTATGTGCTTATTTTTTTTAAAAATAATTTATGAAACATTTACATTATGATAAAACTTAATTGTAGAGAGACGTATCTCTAGAAAAAAACAAAAATAATGGATTCATTTGTTACACAATTCCTGTATAAAAAATTCAATGCATTATAATCTGACAAAAAAATAATAATACAGATCTGTAACCCATTTTATTTTTCTAAAAAAAAAGGTATATCCGTCGTACAATTAAACGTCCAATTTTCTAATTAAAAAAATATTGCCCATGAATATTTAGTAATCTTATAACTTCTTTTTTATTTGGCACATTTTATATCGTGTTGCATGTCAACAAATTCAAGCAAGTCATAAGGAAGTCAATGATGATGTGGCTATGAATGCAAAAATTAAGAATTTTCATGGCGTGTAGCGTGCGATGAGAAACTTGAGAAGGAATTTACGACGCCAACGTACCGACCCCGATAATTCTGTGCTTAGTGAGATGCGGCGACATCGCCGCTGCATAGAATCCAACGTAAGCGAAAATTCATGATTTACATTGTCAGGATGTAATTCTTAGACAATCTAAAAAGTTGATATCATACAGCGATGTAGAGAAGAGGACCGCCGGGGATAAAAGTTTTTGTTTGGAAGATCCCACTCTTTGTACGTAAAATAAATCTGCAGGATAATTTTCTGTAGGAACACATCCTGAGTACAGTATCAGATTCAAGTATAATTCTTATGAATAATTCATATTTAAAGATATTTAATATAAAAATATATTAAATATATTAAAATTTTTCTTTCCGAAATAGTATTTGATATAAAAAATTAGAACTTGATTATGAAACAAAATGCAAAATATTCAGTATATCCACATAATAAATAAAATTTTACACTTTAATAAAAAAGTTCAATTTAAAATCTAATTAGAAATGAGAGCTTTTTTTTAAATATCATATGGAGCTTTTTTTTTAAATATCATATCTGGATTCTCTGACAAACGAGAAATTGTACACGAAGGATAGCATTGCGCAACATATTCCCTTGTACATTACCTTGGCACAGTCGACGTGTGTATTTTTGTCGTACGGGATATGAATAATACGAGATATGAATTCTCTTGTACCGAGTGTAAACTCGAAGTTTGCAAATTGAACGGTCGCAAGAGGCGATAGAATTATAGTAACTCACGCTACGCAGACATAGTCGCCGCTAATAAAATCGTCCCTCCAGGCTGGTTTCCGTTGCCGTGTGAAAGCGTTCTGATTGTATGCGTGAAATAGCGCTAAGTAATCCCAGTATAATTTCATTGGCATTGCGATCTATTCGTTGTGGTCATCTGGCACATCTGGATTGTACAATACCGCTAGAACGGAATACATGCGAAAATGGGGGAGAGTCAGTCCCCGCTGCATCGGGGTAACTTCCGCAATTTAGCGCGGAACGATGTTTCAAAGTTCTTTTAGGGGATGAAAGCCCGTGACGTGCGCACCTTCAGCCTTACGAAAAATATTTTCCTTTCCCCATCTCCAGGAGCGAACGGCATATTTTCTGTAAGCTGGCGGCGTAAACTGTGCGCGTTTAACAACGTTTACGCCAATATTGTTGCGATAAAAAGACGCTAACCAAGGGAACGTCAGCTGATCGTTGACTTTTATTAAAAATAGAGTAATCTTCCATTATACGTAATTTCTGACCACATCAGTAATTCAATATTAATAATGATAGCCGTTAAAATAATATAACATTACAATGCGTGTAGCACAGAGACATATGACGCTGACGATTTAATAATCTACGACAAATAATGTTGCGACATGAATACAAAATAAATATTTGTTGTAATTATGTACATATTAAAGTTAACAAATTGCGCGTTACAAATATAATAATGTGCGAGGTTTATAATCCGAACACACAGTCCGATCGACGTTACATAAAACTTACGTTCGCAAACTGTTGCAAAGAGAGATTCATGAATCTGCCGACGGTAATCGTCAATTGTTTTTGTGACCTCATTATCAGAAATAATAGGATCCGATTCTCGCTAGGAGTCAAATCATACCACAGAGACTCGTACGCCGCGTCGCCGATCATTTTGCTCTGGAAGTCAAATCGGAGTAAAAGATTAGAACGTGAAAGGCAGGAGATAGAGAATTGTCAGAGTAAAAATCAACATTTGTAATTCCGCTCACCTTCATGCTTAGATATTCGCCGGAGAAACAGAAAATGAATGCTTCTAAATTAATGACGACGTAAAACAAAAGGGATCTTACTAACATAGAGGAGTTTTGATCGACGCCGATCGACTGCAATATTGAAATATCGAATTGCGTTGTAAAGATATCAAGATCGTAAGTTGTACATGAAAGATAATATCATCATTTAGAAGCGATAACTTGATTCGCACGTATTTGATACGTGTGTTATTGAGATAAATCAAAAGTGTAATTGATTATTTTATGCGGCGAAAGTCATTAAAATTACTTACATTCACGATGATGAGGCCTAAGCAGCAAATAACAAGAGTGTTTGATATAAATTGAGCTAGCGCGATGTAAGAGTATAGGCTCTCAATCTTTTCAGTGAAAATAATAATGTTTTGATGCCTTCGAATTAATGAGCCTATCGTAATTACGGAGATAGTTGATTTCTTTTTTTCTGACAACATTTCCAATAATCTTTCCCGCAAAATATCTATTTGACCGCCTGCATGAAGCACCTATAGATTTAATTCTTTGATACTACTAGTGAAAGTATTTTTAAAAATATATACATATATAATGCTTTTTAATATAATAGCAGATATTTTAAAATTTTTACTAAAATGGAGATTTATTAAAGATTTTAAAATTTATTAATAATGTCCAAAATCTCGTGGCTAAGAAGAAATATTTTTATATTATATTTAATAAAAATAAATGATAATTAATGTTTAATTAAGTTACATTAATAGAAAAAAACAGGTAAGATATCTAGCATCAAAACTTTTCATTTAATCAACAAATTAATATTAGTCAGAAATCAATCCCACAAATAACATTTTTTTTCCTAATTTTTCCTAAACAAATTGAAACGTGTTACGAACAGTCGTCACGGTAACGTGAGCTGATCTAGCTCTCGGGATGCATTCCCGGGGGTAATCTCAGTCGGGAACTTGAAAATCCCCCGAGGGCTGAAAGCCTCCAAAGCCCCAACTTACCAGCGTAACGAGCAGTGCGCTGAGCACGCCGATCACGGTGGCGGCCGTCATCTGATGCAGGAACTGCGTGGTCATGACGATCTCGTAAATTGGCGACGTGCCACTCTCGAAGGGTAACTCCATCTTGAGAAAAAGTTCACGATCGGCAGCGTCGTCGCCGCGCAGGACGACGACGCCGATGCCGTAGAACAGCACCGCCGTCGAGTGCAGGCCGATGATCAAATTGGAAAAACGATGCGACAGATTGGCCACGTTACTCATGCTGCACAAGGCGTCCCCACATTGCTCCCAATCCGTCGCGATGGTCACTAACACGTCGTTAAATATTCTAGGAAGAATCGATTTCCTGCAGCACCGCGAGAGCGAAGGTTTCCCCCCTTTGAAGACTATGATTGGGAAATTATTTATCTGTATTCGATGATGACAGATAAGGGAAAAGATAAATTGAAAAGTGCGAAGCTAAATCTGGATAACATTGTTGCTAAAATAGCGATATTCCCCGAAGCAATAAAGAATAATAAAGGACTTATTAAAATAAAATTCTTACAAATTGTTGATGATGCAGGAGAAAGAAGACATGTATATTATTTGAAACAGTGACTTCTAATATGCTCGTGGAGCTCTTCCTCATTGCAACACACAATCATAGTTAATCTTAATAATCTTATTGATATTTATAATTAATAATCTTTAATGCTGTGATACGATGCAATGATAATTACTGACTGCACATCAGTCGCTCCGTATTATCGAATGCTTGTTCGATTCGTACGGATCGTCGTAAAAACCGCGAGTAGCGATCACAAACACGTACCGTTGCTTTGTCCAGAAAACAATCAACTTGACACACAACAAACTGTATGACAACGTTGCGCTCAGACCATCCATCAGCTGTGAGATATCCTCGGCATTAAGGTGCACCACCATGTGGCGATATTGAAAGATCTGCGCGGCTATCATCGTCGTGGTCCATAAAAATCGAATGATGATCGTGTAACCCGCGCCCGGCCAGATGCCGGCGACCCGAAGTCCGATCTCGATCGACCGGGTGAACGTAGACATCGTTTAACGAAGCTTAATTCTCAGGCGAACACGAACACTCTATGACATAATCGGCGATGTGAAGCTAAAGTGAGAGTAGGCCACGCATCTCTCTTTCGAGAATCTCTTCCTTCGAAGGAAATGCGAGATTGCAATTAGGATATCAGAGAAAACGGTTTACGACGAATGTGTTAATCGGCAAGAATGGGGAGAGAATTTCAGTGCCGCGTCACCAGTCGACGAGGATTAATAAAATGAGCGCCCAACGCTCGTAGTTAAACGAAAGCGCGCGCGGAAAGAACGTCAGCGTCGAGCGCGATTGCGGAACAGATTTATGGACGATAGAGGCACGAGACACGCACCTGTAAACGCTGCGGATGAACTGAAGGATACCGGAGGGTCACTTACCACGAGCCCTACCTTCGTCCACCGTCGACCGTGCAGGGGGCAGCTCATTAAATATTTTCATCGCTCCGCGTACGATGAAATTGTCGTGGCGCGCTTGTCGTCGGCGATCGCCGATTTTGCGGATGGGAGGGAAATCGAGGGGCCGTCCTTCCGCCCTACACGCCAAACGGTGCAATTTTCATTAAAAATGTACGACTGCGCAGGACCGAGGTCGACGTACACTCTGTTTTATAGTACATTGAAAAATCATACGCACTGATCTAAGGGAAAGACAAAGAAATTTTCCGAAGGGTCGCGCCGGAAAGAGGAAGGGAGGAGTCGCCGCGAAATTCGCGGAAATCGGGAATACATTGTGGCAATCTCTTTTATATCGAGATGCCGTATTGTAATTTAAAGGCCATATAGTTCGATATCATTCTATGATTTTATTGCTAATTAAATTACCTTATACTATCTCAAAGTATGTATTGAATCTTACTCTTGTGAAGCATTATAACGAGAAAGCCATCATTTTTTTCTCTGATAATAGAATCCCAAATCGTACCAGGCATAATTGAACGCAATAAATACAACAGTTTTGCTCTGTAAAGATAAAAATAATGAAGAAATTTGCAAAATTTTGCTCAATATAAACATATAATTAATTTGACGGAATATAATATTTGTTTTTGTTTATTTATACTATATTAACGTCTGATTTACACTCACAATTATGACTAAAAATCCTAATGAGCAAATTATCAGTATTTCATGCACATTTATGATAAATAAATATAAATATTTGACATTTTCTGGTAAGTAAATAATCTTCTGATGTTTCTGATGTCTGAATGATTTTATTTATCATAAACGGTAATGACGGTAAATTTGCGTTTATTTATGTTAGTTTCTGTACTTGTTTCAGCAGAACACATACTAATTGGATGTATTAATTTCAGGTATCAGCCACGCCAACCGCTAACGCAGGATATTCATTTGGCCACGTATAAACTCTAAAAAGAAGGAGTCCACTGCCTATGAAAAAATGAAGACTATTATTTAAATCGCAGTAAGTTGCAAAAGTGTATATTTTTTTTGTCAACCACAGTTCGATATTATATCAAATATCCGGGTGAAGACTGGGAGGTCGTAAGAGGTCATCACAGTACCTCTAGAAGCACCTCTAAGCCAACCGCCAATAGAAGTTGCTCATTAAATATTTGTATCGTATCATGACCACGCATTCGTCGCTGCTCCTCCCCACTTTAACAGAAGAATGGTACAGGCAGAATTATTTCTCCTTCTTTCGCGCACCGGTGACGTGATCGTAAATTGTTTGCCTTAAATATGCAAGGATACACGCGGACATAGGCGGGGCGATGTATGCCCGATGATGAATCAAGCTCGGGTATCCTTCAAAAACTTTTTGAAATCTAGAGGGTGAAGAGACTTGGACGAAGAAACAGAAAATTGAAATGAACGATACGAGAACATTTATATTATTTGTGTGATATTTGAATGTGCATTGGTGTTGTAGCAATATTTGGCAAAAGATTAATTAAATCTATGGATATTGGCTGACGAATATGAAAGTAAGTAGTTTATTATGGAATGAAACTGGAATATGTATGTCGCGCTACGTTGTACAAAATGATTTAACAGCGTCAATATTGAAGAAATACTTATTTGAGAAATATTGATCTTTGAATTTGCTTTACCTAACTTTAACTATGTGTACGTAATATCTCAGAGTTTCAAGTCGTAATCTAAACTTTGCATCATGCTCTTTAAATTACTCCAAATATATCTGGAAAACGACCTCTATTATAACGTGTGTTTTTGTAACTGGTACTTTGCACATTATGTGATGTGTGTTTGACAAGTATTTGTTGAGAAGATCGACGAGATGGACGTGATGTTCATTGCATCGCTAACATCACCGATAAGTACGATCCTGAAGCATTCATGATCTATAACAGTGTTATTCTTTGTATTAAAAGTAAAAACTATCTGTAGATATTTATAACAGATTATATTAAATTATCGTAGATACAGACGCACTTTAAATAATATCTCGAAAATTCGAAATCAATAGACAGAAAAATGTACACAAGTAAATCAATTTTAAGAAAGAGAAAGGTGAACGTTTCATCAAGTATTATATATATGCAGATTATATAAAAAATTAGTGTGCTACGCATAATTCTTACACTTGCAAAATATTCTAAAGAGAGATTCGCCATTTTTCCAACGGTAAGCGTCAATTGCTTTTGCGATCTTAATATAACAAATGATAAGATACGACTATCCTTAGGTTTCAAATTATACCATGCAGAATTGTATGCTGCATTTCCGATCGCTTTACTCTAAAGAGGTGAAAATTACGAGAAATATTTTAAATACATTTCAAAAGTATTTGTTTTAGTATAATTGTTTCATAATTTCTAATTTTAAATATCTTATAAAATTTGTTGCTAACCTTGTTGCTCAGATATTCTCCAGCAAAACAGAATACAAACGCTTCCAGATTCGTTATGGCATAAAATAGGAGAGATCTAATTATCTGCTCTGTAGCATCAGGTGTACCTATTGCCTGGAAACATGAAAAAATTGTTAGCAAAAAATTGCGCAATTATAAACAGTTATCTCACTCTGTTTACATATCATTTCTTATAAAATTCAAGAGAATTAATTAAAGTACTCGTACGCTTATTATA
This sequence comes from Tetramorium simillimum, assembly GCA_011636635.1. Taxonomy (NCBI): domain Eukaryota; kingdom Metazoa; phylum Arthropoda; class Insecta; order Hymenoptera; family Formicidae; genus Tetramorium; species Tetramorium simillimum. The sequence goes on along the minus strand of VBVQ01002027.1, from coordinate 13,756 downwards.
GCAAATATCAACAATCATTAATATGTAGCAAATTAATTTCCATTTTTTACTCACGCTTACTATGATGAATGCCAATGAGCAAATCATTATCGTATTAGACGTAAACTGCAGCAATGCGATGTACGTGTATAGATTTTCAACGTTTTTCGAGAAGTTAATAATTTTCTGATGTTTCTGAATGATTTTATCCGTTGAGATTGATTCGTACTTCTCTCCATTTTCCTTGGGTGCAAAATTCAGCAACCAGCAATGTAGAATATCCATTTGACCACCTATATGTAAAACCTGAAAATAAGGAATCCGCGACCTACATTAAAATTGTCGAAATTCTCAAATTTATGTTTGAGGATTAAAAGAAAAGAATATAATTGTATCAACATTGTAATAACATTGCTTATACATTCCCTAATTTACCAATGTTAAAAGCAAAGAATTTACAGCAGCAGCAATCCAGCTGCACATAGTGACGTATATAGTTTGCGTGAATAGGATCATTTTATACGTTCTTTGTGTGTTTACGTCGAAGGGGAGTTCCATTTTATGGATATAGGGTGGCTTGGACGTATGATCAGTAACATCGACATCGGCCAGGATAATACGTGTGCTATATGTAACGGCACTTAATGTATGAAGAATTATAATTGAGTTAGTAATGCGATTCGATAATTTCGCCTTGCATATAGCTTCCTGCATGTTGCTCTTATTATTGGCGCAACTGTCCCAGTCTTCCGTCATCATTTTCAAGGTTTTGATGAATTCTCTGTGGATGATTTTGGTTCGTCGATTATCCTATCGATCACGAAAAAAAATTATTTCAAGTCCTTAGAAAATTATCATCTCCCAAATGTTAGCTTCAGGAAGTCAATGTTATGTCACAAAATTTTAACTTTTTCGCTTTGCGCTTTTGCTTTTTCGCTTACATTTCTTGAAATTAGAATGCAAAATATTTTAATATATATTTTTAACGCGTATAAATATCTATGTAATTAAACGTAATTATATCTTAGGATGTGATACGATTAATGACTGTAATTGATTGAACCAGTAAATATGTAAATTAGAGATTTTCTTTCGCTATGAAAATTATTAAGAAACACGTTTAACAACACTTAACTGTATTTTGATTATGATCAATTTACATACATCATTATTTATGTACCAATTGTATTACTTACCGCCGATTTAACCAAAACACAACAAATTTAATCATGCACTTCATATATGCCAGGAAGCTACTCAAGCAATCCATTAAATTGAAAAGATCATCGGAATGGAAATGTACCTGAAGGTACCGATAATGATAGAATTGAACAATTATTATCGTGATAATCCAAAATATTCTGCAAAACGGAACGCACGAAGTATCTGGCCATATTCCGAACAAAGTAAACACAACTTCTATTGTGCGATTAATTGTGCTCTTCCGGATCATAATGTTCTGTTCACCCCTTTTTCTATATGCACGCGAGCACACCAAAATAATATAATAAATTCTTTTAACGAAGCAAGAGAAAATACAATGAATTTGATCATGTACTTCCGCCAGATGTACGTTTCGATGTATTGATGTACATCACAGAATTGCTGCGTAAAGACTGGGCGTTCCTAAGAGAGCATTATACGAATTTACCTCTGGATTGTCGACCAATGGAAAAAAAAACTCATTAAATATTTTTACCGTTCTCTGTGCAGACCATACATCTATCGTGGGTCCGGATAATTTTAATAAAAAAGAAAGAAACAGGTGGGGTCATCTCGTCTTTTCTCGATGCGGTTGCAAATTGCTCGCTTTAAATAAGCAATGATACGCGTAGGCATAGATATGGAATATTTGATTGCTAGTCGCGTACGGCGAGCTTTGGAAACATTTTGAAGTTTGAAGGGCGCAGGTAAATAAAAAAATAAATTACTGAGCATCTCTGCATATCTATTTTTGCGTATAATATTCTTACCCTGCGAACTCTCGGTTTAAGAAAAGATCCATGATTTAGCTTTCCACAGGAAATCGAGATATGGTATGACACTTACAGAGAACAATGCAGTTATTACAACTTCATATAGGTATTTCACGTAAATTATCTTCATGTCATATAGAACAGATTTGAAAAAATACGCAATATTACTATGTGTGTTAGTGTAACTAGTGAAGACGTATGAACATATCGCTTTACCACTATTGATTAAGAATTATCAATGGACGTTCATTGCATCGCCAGCAACACCGACAGGTAGGATCCCGAAGCATTCATAATCTATAACAATGTTTTTTTGTATTAGAAATTAATATGCAAATAGAATTTTGTTATAACAAAACGAGCTTTTATAAAATGAAGAGATAGTGCTAACGAACAAAATTTTTCATTTTGCTTGAATCTTACTCTTGTAAAGGACTCTAAGGTGAGATCTATTATCTTGCCAGCTGTTAGCGTCAATTGCTTCTGGGATCTTAATATTATGAATAACAACACGCGATTATCCTTAGGCTTTAAATTATACCATGCACAATTGTATGTTGCAAATCCTATCTCTCTGCTCTATAAAAGCGAAGATAATAAAAACATTTGTAAAATTTATTTAATAATAAAGTCTAATTGTATATCTTGTTTTATTAAAAAAATATATGCAATTATTTAGATACTGTATATAACTCGTTTTATCATTATAGTAATTATCTTTTACTGCTGACCTTATTATTCAAATACTCTCCAGCGTAGCAAAATACAAATGCCTCCAAATTCGTTACGATGTAGAATAAAAGACATTTCATAATTTGTTCCATAACATCAGCAGTACCAATCGCCTGAGAAAATTAAGAAGGTATAATAATATTATTATACAGTATAATAACATTATTTAATGTTTGAAGAACCAAAGTAAAATTATTATGGAAATTTTCAGAGAATATATAGGTATAAATATCTTTCTGTATATATAATGTAATTGATTATTGTACTTACGGTTACGATGAGAAAGCCGAGTAAACATATTAGCATTGTATTCGACGCAAATAATATTAACGCAATATGCGTATATAACATCTCGATATTTTCTGAAAATTTAATAATTTTTTGATGCTTTTGAATGATCTTATTTATCGAAGTAATGATTGATTCTGGCTTATTTTTTATTCCTTTAAAAGAGGTAGACTCTGCCAACCAGCATTGTAAAATATCTATTTGGCCACCTGCATGTAGAACCTAGAGAGAATAAGAGATTAGGATTTTTTTTCATCTTTTTAGTTACATACAAAAATAATTAAATTATGTATAATTTGTACAGAAAATAAAATAGTAATAATGAGTAGATATCATTTATCAATTAATTCAATTGCCTTTATAACTAATTGCCTTTACAACTAATTTAATACTTGACAGGAATGTTTTTTAATATTTCAGAATTATATTCTCGAAATTATGGTACGATTCTAATATAAATACATTATTCGTCAAAAAAGACAAAATGGAATGTATAATTAGGTACTATTATTACTATTTATATATTTTTAGGTATAATTGCTTATGCAGTTATAACTTACCAAAGATAAAAGTATGGCGTTTACAATGCCAGCTGCCAAGTTTGAAACTAGCACATGCAGAATTTGCAGGAGTAACACAAATCTATACATGCCTTGTGTTTTAATTCTGAAGGGAAGCACCAATTTGTTGATAAAAGGCAACTCGATCGTTTCATCAGTAACATCGGCATTAGCGAGGACGATTCCCATGCTATAGGCAACGATACTTATCACGTGCAAAAAGAACAGCACATTAAAGATGCGATCCGATGTTTTTGCCTTGCCTGTCATCACGTGCATACCAATGTCATTTTTAGCATAATTATTCCAGTCGTCTGTGATTAACATCAAAGTCTCCTCGATTTTTCTGTGGACGATTGTTCCTCGATCATGTTGTCAACTCAAATAAAATTCCTATTCTTCGCGTCGTAAAAAAAGTGTATCTTTAGAAATATCTTGCTTCTTTGTACAGAACAGTATTAAAGTTTTATTTTCTTTTTGAATAAAATTTTATCTTACGTATTTCAACTTTTCTTTGTTTTTCAGAACCAATTATTAACAAAGAATTAATATGTGCAAAAAAGTAATTACAAAGGAAGGGAGCGTTTGAGCACGACCGATATTATAACCAATTTTGTTCTTAATAATTGTTTTATAAATGAATTGTAACAATGAAAATTTTTAAAATTATAAAGGATCGAGATAAGTTTAATTAACGCGTTCTTACTTGACTTACCGCTGATTAATCCAGAATACAATAAGCTTAGCAAGTACTTTGCCGAGTGCCAAAAAACTACTAACGCAGTCCACCAAGTTGAAAAAATTTTGCGAATTTAAATGCGTCGAAAAATACAGATAGTGACAATATCCGGTAAATATCATTACAGCAACCCAAATCAATCTTATGATTAAAATGACTGATTTTTGACGGCTGACACCGAACAAGGGGAGCATAAGAAACACTGTACGATTAAGCGTGCTGTTACGAATCATAATCTTTCCCTTTTTTATTTTCCTTTATCCTCGAAATATCCGAGGAAATAAGTGTATTAGAAAATATCTAGCAGAATAAAGATTTTTTTATAAGGAAAAGAATTAAAGAATGTGCTACCGTTGTTTCTCCTGGTGACGGAGATGAATTTTTCAATGACAGCACGATATATATCATAGGACACCTGTGTAAAGACTGGTGCGTCGTGGGAAATGTTCAAATGCGTGCACCCCTGCAAAATCGACCAATGGAAGTTGCTCATGAAATATTTTCATTGCGTGCAGGTCTCAAAAACACCCGTCACGTTTCCCTTACAATTTTGTGGAAGAGAGGAAACAGATAAGATAATTTTCGTCCGTCTTTGGTACCGACAATGTAGCTACAATGCCGCCATGAAATGCGTATATTAAATATGTAATGACATATGTGGAGAGATACGTGTATCGTTCGTCCCACAAGAGAATATCCTCGATTTTTTTTCATCACGACATTGAACTCAAATCTCTCACTAGGCAGTAAACGGATGATAATACCCAACAAGAAGCAACAATAGCAGTATCAATATATTGACAATGTAAGTATTGATTTTGTTATCTTAGTATTACATCGTTTTAATTAGCTATAATAACATGCGGCGAATGTAATGCTGGAACACAATCACTCTAAATCTTAATAAGTGTTAAATCGATGTATAAATCTAATTTTCCGTATTACATAAAACGTCTTCATATGTGTAGAAAATATTTTAGAAATTCTGTATTAAAATAATATTGACTTGTGCATTAATTACTGCATATTCAATATGTTAAAGAAAGAATTCTTTCATAGAGGATAATAAAATATTTTAATATTTTATCTAAATTATATAGAATTTATAATTCTTATTCATAAAAAGTCCTATTACATTGCAGTGTGTTATAATTTTTAGATAAACGATTTATTGTCTCATATTTATATATTTATATAGTTAGCAAAAGTTTTTTTTTTCTTTAGTGAAAAATTCTTTACATTTATATTAATACAACTTAAATTTTTATGAAAAGAAGAAACAAGTGAAATCATCTCTCTTTCTTTCTCGAGGGTCGATGATGCGATAAAAAAATTGCTCACTTTAAATAAGCAATGATATGCATGGGTATAGATATGGTATATATGATTGTGAGTCGTGTTTGGTGAGCTTTAGAAACATTTTGAATTTGGAGGGTGCAAGTAAATAAAAAATTAAATTATCTGTATATCTATCTTTGCGTGTTATATTCTTACATTTCAAACTGTCGGTTTAAGGAAAGACTAACAATTTTCATAAAAACATATGGCAGATAGCACTTTTACAAGAACAATACAGTCTATTATATCTTCATGTTATAATTTACCTTATGATATATTAAAATATCTTTATATTAAAACATATTTGGGAAAATTCATAAAATTACAATGAGTGTCAGTGTAACTAGTGAAGACATATTTACATGTCGTGCTTGTACGTACGCGCTTCACGACTATTGATTAAAAGTTATCGAGGTAAACGTGATGTTCATTGCATTGCCAGCAATACTGACAGGTAGGATCCCGAAGCATTCATAATCTATAACAATGTTCTTTGCATTAGAAATTAATATGCAAAATAGAATTTTGTTGTAACAAAAAGAGCGTTTATAAAAGAGAATTTGGTCTAGTATAAATATTGATAAAATAAAAAGATAGAGCTAACGAACAAAATTTTTTTATTTTGTTGGAATCTTACACTTGCAAAGGATTCTAACGTGAGATCCATTACTTTGCCAGCTGTTAGCGTCAATGGCTTCTGGGATCTTAATATTACGAATAACAAAATACGACTATCTATAGGTTTCAAATTGTACCATGCACAATTATACGTTGCAAATCCGATCTCTCTGCTCTATGAAAGCAATAATAATAAAGAAGATATTTAACATATTCATTTAATAACAAAATTCAAGTGTCTCATTTTATAAAAAATAGAGAAAATTATTTATATTGTCAGTAGTAATTTGTTTTAGCGTTATAATAATTATCTTTTATTCCTGACCTTATTATTCAAATACTCTCCAGCGTAGCAAAATATGAATGCCTCTAGATTCGTTATCGTGAAGAATAAAAGGCATTTCATAATCTGTTCCATAGCATCAGCAGTGCCAATCGCCTCAGAAAATTAAAAAAGATGTAATAACATTATTTAATATTCAAAGAACTAGAGTAAAATTATTATAAAAATTTTTATACAATATAAAAAAAATTCCTCTCTTTGTATAATTAACTATTTTACTCACGGTTACAATAAGAAAGCCCAGCGAGCAAATTAACATTGTGTTCGAGGCGAATAATACTAATGTGATGTGCGTGTATAGGCTCTCGATACTTTCTGAAAATTGAATAATTTTCTGATGCTTCAGAATGATCTTGTTTGCCGCGATGATGAATGATCCTTGCTTATTTTCAATTTCTTTGGGAGAAAGCTCTTCCTTGAACCAGCATTGTAGAATATCTATTTGGCCACCTGCATGTAAAATCTAAAGGACAAGATTTTTATTTAATTTTTTCAGTTTCATATCAAAATAATTAGACTCGGAACAGTTTATGTAAAAGAATGAAAGAAATATCAGTAAATATTGTTAAAATAATTAATTTAACAAAACGCATAACATATATTGAACAGGAATCTTTTTTAAAGTTACAGATTTTTTGTGCAGCGTTATGTTTCTGAAATTATAGTATAATCTTAATATAGATATATTATTTGGAAAAAAACAATAACATTTACAATTACTATATATACTAATTATACTTATATTTTTAGTTACAATTTGCTTATGAGTGATAACTTACCATTGTCAACAGTAGGGCGTTTACAAGGCCAGCTGCCCAATTGGAAACAATCAAGTGCAGAAATTCTGCGATTAACACAAATCTATACATGCCCTGCGATTTAACACTGAAGGGAAGCTCTAATTTGTTCATAAGAGGCAACTCGATCGTTTCAGTAACATCGGCATCAGCGATGATGATTCCCAGGCAATATGTAATGATAGTCATCGTATGGAGAACGAGTATTATGTTAGTGATGCGTTTCGATGTTTTTGCCTTGCCTGTCATCACGCGCATGTCGCTGTCATTCTCAGCATAATCATTCCAGTCGTCCGTGATTAACGTCAAAGTCTCCTCGAATTTTCTGTGGACGATTGTTCCTCGATCATGTTGTCGAATTCAAATGAAAGTTTTATTCATCGCATCACGGTTTCTTTAGAAACATCTCATCCTTGATTCATATGGAACAGCATTGGAGTACTTTGTCTTTGAATGAAATTTTATCTTACATATTTCAACTTTTCTTTGTTTTCCAGAACCAAGTATTAACAAAGAATTAAATATGTGAAAAAGATAATTACAGAGGAATAGAGAGCGTTTGAACGCGATCGATGTTATGATCGATTTTGACTTTAATAACTGTTTTATAGCTGAATTGTAACAACGGAAATTTTTAAAAATATAAATAATTGAAATAATTTTAATTAACGCGCGCTTACTTTACTTACCGCTGATTAATCCAAAATGCAATAAGCTTAGTGAATGCTTTGCCGTATGCCAAAAAGCTACTAAAGCAGTCTATCAAGTTGAAAAAATTTTGCGAATTTAAATGCGTCGAGAAATAGAGATAGTGACAATATCCAATAAATGTTATTGTGACAATCCAAAACAATCTCATGATTAAAATGATTGACTTTTGTCGGCTGATGCCGAACAAGGGGAGCATAAAAAACACTATGCGGCTAATCGTGGTCTTTCGAGTCATAATTGTTTATTTCCCTTTACATTCACTTGTGTTCAAGCGAGTACATTAGAAAATATGTAATAGGGAAGGATTTTTTAAGGAAAAAAAAGCGCGTTATTCTATTTTTTTTCCCGACGATAGAGATGTATTTTCCTATGACAGCACAATGTGTAACATTGGGCAGCTGTGTAAAGACTGATCCGTCGTGGGAGGTGTTCAAATGAGTGCACCCTCGGCAAATCGACCAACGGAAATTGCTCATGAAATATTTTTAATGTGCGTGCAGACCTCAAATACACCCGTCGTATTTCCCTTACAATTTTGTGGAAAAGAGGGAACAGATAAGATGTTTTTCGTCCACCTTTGATACCGATAATGTAACTAAAATGCAGCCATGAAGTGCGTATGTTAAATATATAATGATACGTGGGAGGAATATGTGTATCGTCTACTCTATGAAGAGAATATTCTTGATTTTTATCCATCACGGCACCACAGCCTTTCTTAGAAATCGTACTCTGGGATGACAATGTTCGACAAGAAGTGATAGTAATGCCAATGCCTTCACGATACTATTATTGATTTTATCGTCTTAGTATTAATTCGTGATAGTATCGTCACGCGGTGAATGCTCGTGAAACTCAATTAGTCTGATTTTGTACAAATGTTGCATAAATCTAATTTTTCTATATTATACATATAAAAATGTTTAATAGTCTATTAAGAATTTTTTATTAAAATAATATTTATGCTAATTTGAATAATAATAATTTAATATTGAGTTTATATAACATAGTTTATATAATATTGATAATAATTTGTGCATTTATTATCATATAACAACATGCAAAGAGAAGCATTTTTCCGCAAAGGGTAAAATATTTTAATATATTCTTACTTTATATCGTTTACGGAAAAAATTATGAATTTTATAATATTTATCCGAAATCTAATTACATTATGATGTACTGTAATTATAGGAAAAATAATTTAAATGATTGTCTTATATTTATATTTGGAGAAGTATACTGTATTACAACATGAATTTCTAGAACTACTGATGTATGTATTGCTCATAAAAGTTTATTATTGTTACTAAAAATCGATGATCTAGTGTTTATTGCATTGCCAAAAGTAGCGACAAATATGATCCCGAAGCATTCATAATCTAGAAGAATATTTTATTTTTGTATTAAAGAATTCAAAGTTTTTATTTTTAATCTTATACAAAAATACTTTTGATCGTTAAAGTAGTGTGTAAATCTTACACTTGTAAAAGATTGCAAGGATAAATCCATTATCTTTCCGATTGTAAGTGTCAGTTGTTTTTGCGATCTTAATATAATAAATAACAGGACGCGACAGTCTTTAGATTTCATATCATACCATGCAGAATTATACGCCGCAAAACCAATTTCTTTGCTCTATAAAAATGGAAATAATAGAGAAATTTGTAACGTTTTTGGATTTTCTTCGCGAATTCTTTTTTAATAAAATGAAACATTCATATTCATTATTATAACAAATTACGATAGATATAACTATTACATTATAAATTATTATTTTATTGCAAACCTTGTTTTTCAGATATTCTCCAGCAAAGCAGAATATATATGCTTCGAGATTTGTTACAACGTAAAAAAGAAATATTCTTATTATTTGCTTTGCCGCATTAGGAGTACCAATTGCCTAATTTAGATAAATAAAATAAAGTTTAACATTAAAGAATAAATTAAGGTTTAACAATATTATACCATTTGCAATTATACTATAAATTTACATTTAATAATCTTACTTACTGTTACGGCAAGGAAAGCTAGCGAACAGATCATTATTGAGTTTGATGCAAATTGTACCAGTGAAATATACGTATAAAGGCTTTCGATATTTTTCGAAAAACGTATAATCTTCTTATGCTTTTCAATAATTTTAGTCGTTGTGATGGTGATTGATTCATCTTTACTCTCATCTTCGAAGGGTGCGAGTTGCGTTAACCAATGACGCACAATATCGATTTGGCCAGCTGTATGAAAAGTCTGAAAATAAAAATCCTGTTACCTGAGGGATTAATCAGAATGTGTTCACGTTCAAGCAGTGCAAAAAAAATGCCAAATGATATTTTCAAAGCATATGAAAATTTGATAGCATAATTAATTTAGTCTAATTTTAAAATCTATCGATTTTATTTTTAAAATGCATACAATGCAGTTACTATATAAATGAAATTTTAAAAAATAATTAAATTATTTTTCGATCTTGTGTATGAATATTGTGCATTTTCAACTTACCAGATTTAATAACAAAGAATTTATTGTTCCAGACGACAAGGACCAACTCATCAAAAACAGAAATTCCGTTAATAAAATAAATCTATATGTGCGTTGCGTGTTTATGTCGACGGGAACTTCGATCTTAGTGAGGAAGAGTAATTCTGTCTGGTTATTGGTAACATCGACATTAGCTAGGATGACGCCGATACTAAAGCCAGAAACTGACAGTGTATGAAGGATGAGAATCAGCTTTGTAATACGCTCCGACAGTTTCGCTTTGCTTACTGTCTCACGCATACTGATATGGTTGTTAACGCAATCACTCCAGTCCTCCCTCATTATCGTCAAGACTTCGATAAATTTTCTGTGAACGATGATGATCCCCGATTATACCCAGGTATAAAAAGAAATCACAAAGATGTCAAAATGACTCCAAAATGTCATTATTATGTCATTGAATCACTGTATTAGCGTTATTTTGATATCAATATGATGTAATTATAATTTTTGTTCCACCTGGATATTGTTGATCTTAACCAATCTTAATTTTTGCGCTGCAAAACTTCATCTTTTCGGATGTTACATATATAAACCGAACTTTTATATATTCCAATCAAGGGAATTTAACGGAATACTTTTGTAAATTATCCCTACTTTCGTGTTCGCACTTACCGTTGGTTTAACCAAAACACAACACACTTGAAAAGCACTTTAGAATGTGCCAAGACGACAGACAGGCAATCCATGAACTCCCAAAGTGTGGCAGTATGCATATGTATAATGAAATAAAGATAATGACAGTACTGACCAATTATCACCGAAACGATGAAAAACATTCTCCAGAACAGAGCACATGATGCACCCGGCCAAGCACCGCTCAAAGTGAGCATAAATTTCATTATGCGACTAAGTGGATTCTGACGAATCATAATTCTCAATCTCTTCTATCTCTTGTCGTTCGTACAAGTGAATTTGTCAATGTGACATATAACAGAATAAAGCTTCGATAAAGCAAAAGAAATATACTCCAATCTATCTTTCGACGGACAGTTCGGTGAATTATAGTTTATATTTCGATGGAAACTATACATTACAGAGAATATTTGCCTGAGACTGGAAGACAGAGAGAAATCTAGAAAATCATTAAACAAATGCTATCTGTAGCAACTGATCAATGATAGATGTTCATTAAATATTTTCATCGTACTGCGTGCAAAGATGGCAAATATGTTTGTCATTGTTTTTCGCTAGTTTGTTGAGAGCTAAGAGAAGAAAGCACATTCGCTCTTCCCTCTTTCGAATACTGTAATATAACAGCAGAATTGTCTACTTTAAATATGCAATGATTCATATGGAGAGATAGATGTAGCTATGTATATCCGATGGTCAGTCA
>VBVQ01002026.1:0-23070 GCA_011636635.1 Tetramorium simillimum | reverse complement strand
CTCTCTCTCTCTCTCTCTCTCTCTCTCTCTCTCTCTCTCTCTCTCGCCGTTCTCTCACTGTCGACCTGCTGCACATTTCGAAATGTCGTGGCGTTTGAAGTAACACGCCGCGATATTTCACGAACACGTGCTTCCGGCGGCGTTGCCCGAAATTCGCGGCGTTTCGTCCGTTTCGCCGTCCCGTTCTCGGGTGCGAGACAAATCGACCTCGAAATGAAACGCCTGTCGTCGATTTGATTTACACCCCCGCCGGCGTACCGGCATTCATTATTTATGCGTCGACGGATCGAGAATTATTGAACCGCAGTGTAAAAAACACCGGCGACCTTTCGAAGCGAAGAGAACATGTCGCTTGTCGCCATTTACTTTTACCGCAAGAATGCAACGATTAACTTGATAAAATTTTTCTTATCGTACAGCTACTCTATTATATTGTGCCGCGATTATCTTTTGGATTATGATTATGTCTTATAAGATCCAGCTTTATGTGGAAATAACCCCGCGCGAATAGTGGCGATTTAATAGAAACAAAATTAAGATGCATTTACCTTTGATGTTAAGCAAGTTGAGTACTTTGAATAAACATGGAAGAATGTCCGTAATTAGAAAACTAAAATTGAGTCTTATCATGAATATAAATTTAATTATTGGCGCATTTATTAGTAATTAATAATATATTATTACTTATTTATATAGCCATATATAAAGTAATCTAATTTTTTTTATAAATGAACACATAATGTGGCACAAGTACTCTACTCTTTATTACATAATTTCTAAATAAAAATTGAATGAGAAATTATTGAAATTAGCGGTTACTCATTAATATAATAATGCATGCTAATTTGTAAATTTAATATTTTTTATATCAAGTTCAAATATATTTTTTACAGGAAATTAACAACACTTTGTACCATTGTAAAGATGGGTACATGAAAGAAAATAATATTTTTGTTTAATAAAGAAATTAGATGATTTAATATAAGCTCTTAACGAGCTAGTCATCGAAGGTGCATCTGTTTTCTGTTATCACGAACTTTCGCGTCGCAAGACGATCTCATCGCGACACGATTGCGCTAAACAACATCTCGTTACATCCAAATGCACATACTTCGGGACGAGAAAAGATCTAGAAAATAAGAAAAAAAAAGGCAGAGCGTCTCTTACATCCGGGGATCGTAGCCATAGTAATGGAGAAGATGCGTTCCCATCGGGAATCGATATCGCTTATCAAAGGCGAAACCGGAACCAGCACGCCCGTCGCGAAGGCAGATACGAGCGTACGCATTCAAAGGCAGAGGAAATTCATGCCTGTTCCCTGCAGACGGAGGCAGGCTTACGACGTTCCATCTACGGTATCGCGCGGCGCGTACCCGCCGATCTCCCTCTTCCTTTCTCTCTCTCCCTCTCTCTCGCTCTCTGTCTCCTTATCCGCCCTCCCGTCCTCTCTTCGCTCGCCCGCTCGAGCGCCGATCATTCCTCCCCGTCTCTGTCTGCGGATGGAGAGCCGCTTTCTAAGAGTTACGCAACCCAGCGTTGGTCGTCCGCGCGCGCGTTGATTATTTTTCCAAGAGCAGCGGTTCCAGAATTTTTAAATGGCGGTTGAATGAAACCGGTTCTCCGGCCGCCTCTCTTCGTCCTGCTTCTCTCGTTCGCCGCGTGAGAGGCTGTCTGCCTCCGTTCTGACAGAGCTGGATCCCGACGGCGCGGCGGTCCACAACTCCACGTTTGCCGGGATCTCTCTTTCTACCTCTTCCGCTCGCTCTCTCTCTCTCTCTCTTTTTTTCCTCTCTTTTTCCCCGTCGAATATATCTACCCGGTTCCCGTTCTAGCCGCAGAAACGTTTGCGATATTCCTTCCTCCTATTCCTCGGCTGCGCAGGACGCTTCCTGGGACGCCGCAGTAATGCGGTACCTGCCTCGTCTTTGATTCCTTCGGCAAACCCGTTCGAGCGACGAATACCGATGCTCTTACGAGCTGTAGAAGAGCAAGGGAGAAAAGGCGGGCTCCGTAATTGCGAAATTTCGGACGAGAAGGCCGGGTAGCTCGGCCGAGTTAAAACCCTTTTCCGCTCGTGCGTTCACGTCCCCGCCCTCTCCCTCTTTCTCGCTCGTTCCCTCATCGTGATGCTGTACATGGACCCTTTTTTTTTTTTTTTTTGCGAGGAAGAACGCGCGCATCCGCCTCAGCAATGATCCCTATATCGAGCGAGACCGATCCGGAGGAGCGGCTAACGAGATATAAATAGCACAACAGCGGGGAGAGTCGGAAAATATATCGTGTCCTTCGCGTACCGTCGGTTGTTACATTTATTTCGTCCACGACCGTTTGCTGCTTTTATCACGTCGATTTCTTGCCGCAACAGATATTAATTGCTGTGAGAGAAATCGCGATAAACATGTATTAAGGACGGCATTCACAGTCGACATAGCTTCCTGATGAATAATCATTCAAACAGTTTCTTGAATCCATAATTATTTATGCTTATATACTAAATATTTATATTGCCTGCGAGGATTTATAATTTCCGACTAATTTGAATTTGCCGCACGACTTCTTTATTTCTTAATGCATTTTCTCTAATGTATCCTCGAAATACTCCTTTAACAACATCTGCTAATATTTCACGCTGTCGAGGAAGCACTGCTTTCTGAACTCCATTTTCGTAGACGACAAGAAGAATGTAATTTTTACATCAAAGAAGCAAGGCGAAGAAAAATGCGGGGAAGCACAAAGAATAGCCGTCACGTAGAAGATTTTCTATTTGTCTTTGTCCATAGCTTTCCGCGAGTAGTTTTCATCTTTCCGAAAGGAAACAAGAATATATGCGTTCGCCATCTGGGCCGCGGAGCTATGGTTGTTTGTAGCGAGAATAAGTAGAAGAGGTGCTAAAATACCAAATGCGATGGGGGACGGAGAAAGTAGTCGAGCAAACAGAATCGCCCCCTTTTCTCACATTTTCGCAAATTTTGGTTCACGAGGTGGATGGACTTTTACGTAAATTTTATAGATACGGTGGCATTCTGATACATATCTATAAGCAACTGTAAGAGATAGTACAATCGTATATATTGGGTGTTCAATCTTTTGAATCTTGATATTTTCGACGGCAATGATTTGATAAAAGTTTTATATTTTCTTTTACATTTCTCTTTCCATTGATAACACACGCAAAATCAAAATCTGTATATCGTTTGTTAGTTAGTTAAGTTAGTCAACTATATATACGCGAAATATTTAATGACTTTTTACGAGAATTTTTACGAGTATTATCTTAATAAGTCTAATGTTCTAGAGACAAATTGGATTCATAATTATAAAGAAAAATCATTGTAAAGAAATTTTAGAAGAAAAGAAAAGCGGTAAGAATATCACCGTTGTCTTTTTCCTATCTTGAAAATATCTCGCAAGACTTTCAATTGGCAAAGGCGGTACTTGCCTGCTGCAAATTCTGAGACACCCTGTAAGTACGAGCGAATGCTACTTTATATTCGGCATACAGAAAGCCTGACGAGGAGTTGTTTGACTACGCGGTAGTCGTCGAGAGAGTACTGTCTCTTCTCTCACATAGTCGGGCAATAGAGCTGTGTCCCTATGTATCAGGTGCTTTGGAAGTAAAGTTATTCGTGATATTGCCTAAAGTTTATAAATAAAACGACCTACATGCATCTCCCTCTATATTTGGATGACAATCTACTTCTATGATCCTTTATTATACGTCTATTATATTTATCATAAGTTATTTAAACTTTCCGTATTTATAACAATAATTATAAGATAATGCAATAGTAAAATGACGTATAATACATAAAAAAGTACATAATTCTTTATCTATAAAGATAAACAATACAATAGGTATAATATTTGTGTTATTAAATAATATAATATTTGTTTAAACTGAGAATTCGACAGTCGTAAGCAATCTTTATATTAAAAGAAGTAGCAGTAGGCAAACTTTCTTCTTACACGGCATATAGAAGCTGTTTACGATACCGCGACTGGAATAATAAAAGTTCGACATTCAGGTAATAATATTAATTCCGTTATGTAGCATACCGGTTGAATTCTCCTGTGTAACTTTGCGCTTTGTTATATAGAGATTCTTGATGTTCGCTGCAAACTTTTTCCATGCCGTCTCATTATCCCGAGAAATGTCTTAAACATTTCCTAGCGTACTCTTTTCGTTTCACGTTCTAGATGGAAAGTGCAATTTTCCGATGCCGGTACAATGTAATTTCTGATACCTCTAAGAACTTGTCTTTCCGCATAATCGAATTACGTTGGGAGAAGTCTCGGAATCTATCTCGATGAATATTTCCTTTAACTGTCTAACGTATGTGAATAATGGCCGTCTTGAGAAAATGCAGAAACCGTAAAACCTAGACGCGCAATCTTCCCAACTCTCGCGAACAGTAAGATGAAGTACAAAAGAATACAGAAGTTGAATAGAAATAGAAGTATTTTAACAGAGGGCTCACAGTCACACTATTTTCATGTTTATTTCAAAACTTTCGATTCTCACCGTTTAAAATACTTTTACAATTCATCCTGTATATCAATCATTGTATTGAAACGAGTGCGATAATAATAAATGGACAGGTGAAAAAGAAGAAAACTTTCAATGGAATAACATTTATTCATCTTATTTGTAAGACCCAAGTATTTAAAATTTTACATGTATTTATGTAGCCAGAAGATGTACATTAAAAATAAGTAACGTAATATATGAAGAACTATGTGTTACATGAGTTAACATTCAGCGTTAACAATCTTATAGTACAATATAAAATTGGACTCACAATAAAAATAACACAAAGGATTCCGTACAAAATAGAGTGGAAATAATACTTAAGATAGTTGCATTTACAATAGAGAATGTGATGAAAGGTAGGGATGATAGGGAAGTGAAAAACAATGAAAAACGGAAATAACGGTTTTAGTGGTACAGATAAACCGGAGCTAATTGGATCATACGGCGGATAAACGATAAAGCGCCGGCGAAATCGAAAGAATTGTTCGAAGGCGAGAATACAAAGAAGACAAAGAGATCCTTGATGGAATGGGGGATGGGATGGTACGCGCCTAGCCCGGGAGCTAAAAACGTGCCAGAATAGTTGCAGGTCAGAGAAGGACGGACTGTCGGCGCGAAGAGTGCGAATTTTCCCGCTGCATTGTCGACTATTGTCAACTGTGGTTAACCTACCTGTTGGAGCACGAAAAAGAACTAGGTTGGTGTAGCCTTTGCGATCCTGACACTCATCCTACGGAAGATTTTCTCCCGAAGAGTCTTGTTCAACTCACGTTGTATTCAACGTTACAATTCGAATTTTACCGACTTTGTTCTTTAGAAACCTCCGCTATATTACGATGATAGAAAATTATTTTTCAAGCATCAAATTTATTATTGGGTTCAAAAGGCAGTAATATATGCTTTTATAAATGAAAACACACTTTATTATAAAATAGGCGCAATTTTACATTGAATGTTATTTTTTTTTTTACAATATCATTTTATTACAAAATAAAGCAACGTGTATTATTTGATCGTTACAACTAAGAAAATTTTTTTATTATGTTTATAAATCTTTAGAAATATTTATCGATACAAGAAACGTATGAATTATTATTGGCTTTATCCGATAATTAATATCAATTGTACCAACAAATTTAGGGTGGCAGCATGACGCTCATCTATATCTCCCTCTCCCAAAGTTTATTTAATCTGGAAAATGTCCAGAGAGCGGATAATTAGCACGACAATTGCCAAAGTTTAATTGGAAATCCAGGCAAACCTTACCCTTCCGCGAGTTTCTATCTGGCATGCGCGTGTAGATAAGCCAGGGTTGTAAGTGGACAACTCGTTGGGCATGATGGTCGATGGAAGAGTGAAACGAGGTTAGAGGCCGTAGAATAATAAAAATTTCCCAATCACGATTGCTTCGACGGCACAATTTCGGGTTTTATCGATACGGTTAATAACTGAAGTCTATGTATTTCTGCTTCAACGAATTCTAGATCCCTAAAACTAGGACATTTCTCCTGACGAATATGAATGAGCCTACCTGAAATTCATATTTTGACCACGCTTTTATTCATGATTCGTTTCTAAATCAATCTCGAATAATCATGGAACTTCAAATAAAGCTAAATGTTATTTGTGTGTAATTGATATACCTTTTATTATCATGTTATCTGATAAATATCGATGAAATATTATATTTTTTAAATTGTTTGCATAAACGTTCTTCTGCATCAGCAATATGATTAAATGTTTAAATATTCCGTATTCGTTTTATTTTTACAAAATTTATGGGTTGATTTTACGTCATCGGAAAATATTGGATATCATCAAGAGCAAAAAAATTTTTCAAAAAAATTACTGTTTCAAATAAAAGAAGTAGATATTGTTTTTCAAATAAATAAAAATATTGCGCAAATTATTATTTTGTATACGGTATAAAATCAGACTTTTTATTTATGAATTAATACAAATTCTAACAAATCCTTTAAACACGTTTTATTTTTAAAATATTATGTTGTCTTATTTTTAATAAAAGTACCGTTGTAAATACCTCACGTAGCTGCATTTCTCCGTACGCAATTATTACCCATTGCTAGCCGAAGAGGTTCGAATATTCCAAAGAATAGGGATAAAGGAGGGGAGGGGAGACGTAGTCTTCTTCCCGCAAGCTCAAGGGTACGCCGACGAGGATGAATTAAGATCGATCCACTTAACCGTTCGTCGAGAATTCGGGGTGCGTTCATGGGATTTCACGTGGCCGAATCGAGCGCGAACCGAAGGGGCGGGCAAGCCCCCGCGTCAAAATAAAGTTATTAAAGGTCGGTCCGGGGGTGTAGCGCACCCCTGTCGACGTTACGCGTACGAATGAGTTATTCCTTTGCCTTAATTCCACTCCATTAACCCGGGTACTTAAGTGCCCGTGAGGGCATACGAGGGGTGGGCGGTGTCATTAAAGGCGGCATAAACATATACGTATATGGCGTGCATCAGGAGAGAATTGTAAATCTCAGCGATGAAATAATTCCATCGCGGGAGCGGCGCGCGAATCATCGCGGACAAGGGGAAAACGTCGCGTAATCTCTATTTTGCATTGCGTTATCGTGCACGTGCATTTCGCAATTTCGGTATGCCGCAAATAGTATTGTTCGATCGCAGCGGTCGAAGAGAGATTAGATACGTCATTCGTTCAGCAGATTTCGAGCACTCACGCATTTACTTGTCCGTTGTTTATGTATAACCTGCTACTCATTCACAAGTGAAATCGATAGCAGGTGAAGCTTCAAATCTTTTTGACATTTACGTTATTGCGCGCAGAAACAGTTATTTTCATAAGACAAGGGAACTACCTGCGGCGAGGTAGCTCGGGGCTCGGTTAAAGACATTTAAAGTTTGCGTGACAGTTAGTTTCATAGAAGTGATTAAAACTTGGTTCAATTAGAGTGACTTTAATTATTAATTAACACATTGTTAATAGCTGGCATAAGCTGGAGTAACTTTTTAATCTCAATGAGATTTTTGGATGGCTGCCTGCGTATGCATTACTCACTGCTGGTAAAATATTATACGTAGGCAATACATGTGATGTGTCTCGTGAGTGAAAGTGATACAAAATTGCAATTATTGCGCGAATAGTAATTCGCGCAGCCAGAGGCGCTTGCTTGACGAAATAAGATTATTTAGCGTGCGTGACCTGATAAGTGATGTTTATACAAATACTCGAATTGCTGGAAAATCAAAGATCGTTTAACGACTTTACAGATAACGAAGATTGTATAGCGTACATTGAAAGGGCTGCTCGTGGGTCAGGAAGGAATTAATTCGTGGAATTACCATGACCATAATCGCTTTAGCGCCTGGCTCGTGCAAAAAGGCCGAAGGTATAAGAGCCTCCCAAATTAGTGGTGCTTTTTAACGGAGGACCGGCATTTAATCCCATTGACCATAGCCATTTCTTCTTTTCTCGGAATTGCTCTCTATCCGTATAAGATCGATTTCGTTAATCGATTATTCAATCGTGATTATATAATAATTATAGGTATAGAGAAACACAAACAAATAAACGAATAAATAGTTAAAAATAAATACGAAAAATGAAACATTCATTATTAACGTTAAATAAATAATAAAATAACATAAATTATAGCATTAACGTCTTTATAAAATCTTAGTTCAATCTATCTATGACTTAAAGTGGATATGATGTTTGACATTTAATCGAGTTTCAAAAATTTCAATAAACCATTATTACGAATAGCTTGTTATTGAGAAATTGCGTAACTTTGCAATATAATATTTTGCTAGTTTTTTGGGGGCTTTGCGTTTTTGATCAATAAAGTTGTATAAATAACTGTATGATTTCGTCGTAACAGTTTAAAAACGGTAGATAAAAGAACGTGAGAAATTGACATAACAAGATATACATAGATTGACTCTTAAACCTGCTAAGTGAATTAAAATCCGCTTGGTATAAATCTGTCAGAACATTATCTGCCAAGTGATAAGTTGAATAGCCAACAAATGAATAATCTCGCAAGAGATACAGACAGATTGCACCTCCATGTAGATTTACTTGCTACTTGAAAATATCAGCATTTATGATAATCCGTTCAACGTACCTCGATAGATTGATATTAGAGGTACGGCGATATACCGATGTTAAGCGATCGTAGTATTAGATTATCGAACGAAAGGGAACGAATAAGTTTGCCCGTAATAGCCACAGTAGAAGGGTTAGAGAGAGAGAGCGAGTATTATCTACTAGAAGACACGATTTCCCAAAATGAAAGCGATACGAACTGAAAGTGTCGACGTGCGAAACGAGCGTTCCTTGCTAAAAAGTGGACCGCGCTATTTTGAGGGCGTCATAGGAATTGGAGTGAGAAAAAATCGAAGGCCAGCCCGCGTTCGTTAACGACGACACAATCCGCTATGTAGCCCAATATTTCGCATATTTTTAATACATCACATGTTTGATATAAAAATAAGTTGCAAAGGTTTTATAAGAGATATTTTTTCTCAGACAGATATTCCAGCTACAGTTGTTAGATCTGTCGATCGAATTTTAAATGTGCAAAATTTTGAATCTTTTCCGATGGTTGAGTTAAGAATTGACGACGCGCTCATGTCCAATATCCAAATATAATATATGAGATCCTGGTTTTTATCAAATTCAAATTCTTGAATAAATTCAGTCGCGTCCCGCGAAGGAATCTATCGTCGTTTTCAACAGTTCTGTCGCACTAGCGCGATGCGACGTCCGCGCAAATTCGACCTTCGGTAAATCCCTGAATCACAGACGGAGGCGTCGTCGCCTTTTTCGGAAACGGGCGGAAAATCAGGGATTCCGCGACGCCGCGACGAAGGCTCGAGGAAGCTCGGTTGGATGGTAGAAGGATTTGCTCGCAACCCGACAGGAATGAGATTCAGTCGGTACTC
This sequence comes from Tetramorium simillimum, assembly GCA_011636635.1. NCBI lineage: Eukaryota > Metazoa > Arthropoda > Insecta > Hymenoptera > Formicidae > Tetramorium > Tetramorium simillimum. The sequence continues at coordinate 13,613 of VBVQ01002026.1, read as the reverse complement.
TTGGTAACGCTCTCCTTTCCTCCGTCCTGTTTGAGGCTCGAGACATTGGACTCGGTAATCGATATACGTGCCTTTTCTTGTCCCTCCTGTTTTTCTCGGCTCCCACCGTCCCTCCTCCCCTACTCCCCTACTCCCCTCCTCCTTGATTCCACTTTCGGCGTACCATCGCGTCGCGTCGCGTCGCTTTCCCTTTGTTTTCCCGACTGCTTTCCGGACGGAATCCTCTTTCGAAAAAATACCCGTGAATCCTTCGAATCTATCGTCATTCGGTCTCTCCTTCTAGATATCCCTTCTTCATTGTTCCGAGTCCAGCTGTGATTGCGATCTCCGCATCTGCGGCTAAAAGAAGCACTTCTCCGCGCGGCGGCCATCCGTTATCTCCTGTATATGTTATTTTTCTCCTTCGGAGCCATCTCGCTGTCCCTTTGTTCGCCGCTTGGATATCTGGGAATTGGCTTGTGTGGTTATCATTTCACGAGATAAGATCTGAAAGACTTGCGGCAACATCTTTATTTGCTCAGCCGCTTCTCGACTTCGTTTTCCAGATGCTCGCGTGCAACTGGTAGTTAAATCCTCGTGCCATAAACAATCGCTCGTGTAAATTATTCTATCTCAATTCTTTTATCCGACGGACCAGTTTCTCAATAGAGAATTTTTTCTGGGTCACAGAAAACGTAGTCTATGGACCGTGGAAGTATCGTTTCGATCGATTTCTATCTCCATTAATTAATTAATCCCTCCCATTTCTTCTCAAACGAATATATGTATTTCTGTGAATGTATCCGTGAAATAATGCAACGGACGAATTAACGAGATATTACCGGTTTACGTATAACAACATATTTACGATTTTGCATGACGGCGACTGCTCAGGTAGAAACTATGTACTTGTTTACGGTTTATGGGGCTATTGCAGTATAATATAGTAGCCCGTAACTGGTGAGTAACTATGTTTACACGAGCGTACGGGGCAATGTGTTAATCGAAGCGTTCGCTCATTCCAAATTACCCTGAACGGCATCGGCTACGAATCCACTGGCACGTAATTGTTATCAAATATGACAAACGAAATTTATTATTATTATTATCATCACCGTCCAGAACACCGCACGCTGATAATTCTCTCTCGATACGAGATTATATCTTGTATGAGATTATATCATAAATATGTAATTCACGATTTTCTTCCGCGTAATCGGATTATTATCCAATGAAGTAGGATTTAAGTCTCGCGTCAGGAATGCGCCAGGATCAATCATCTGGTCCGCGCTGTGAATTAGTAACGTGAATTACGATAAAACGTTGCACTCGAAACAGATGCGCGCATATAAATTACGCTCTAGGAAATAACTTCGTCACTTATATATATTTCCTCATCAGTCATTCGCTTTATACCTTAAGTGAGTTTTCGGGCACACTCCCGTCAACTTGACGGATTGGCCTCACAGTATGATGTTTTAGGAATTGAATACTGTGCTGTGTAACTTTTGCAGCAGTTGACAGCGACGTGAACGAAATTTAACTCCTCTTCTCCGTCGCTAATATATTAGTTTAAGAATAAGGCACGCATTCGTATTTTGAAACATAACACGGATATTATACGGATTTAAATTTTCATAATTTATGTGTGTAACTTTCACACATTTCGGACACTTGTTATGCTCTAATTATAAAATGCTGAAGTAATTAACATAGACAATACTGATATTTATTTTTCAAACGTGACATCTTTTCTTTCATATAAGTAACTTAGTCGATATCTCTCACACACATGTCAATATTGATTCAAGTATTTTCAGAATTAAAATATAAATATATATCTATTTTATTTCCTTCTCCCGTATTTATTTGCGATTACAAATAATTTAATCGAAACATATTGATTTATAATATTGACCATTGTTAATGCATTGTTTATTTAAGTCATTATTAAATAGCTAACATACATTTTATAATAAGTGATGTCTTTCGTTACAATTTCCCTTGGTAACGGAAAGTGGCGCGATTACAGTATTTTTAGGAAGTACCCAAGTCTTCGCTTCCAAGGAATTCAGAAGTGCATTGGTCCGTGCCAAGTCGTTACACGCGCGTTTGTGATTCCGTCTAAGGACATTAGGGTCCATGGTTCTCGTGGGCAAGCCTTGCGGGTACAATTTGAGATCAGTAAGAAAGTTTCGTTACCGAAGTTTCAGCCATAGGCATAAGAGGAGGATGGAGAGTATCTTGGAGAGACTTGCAGCGCTCGACGATGGGAGATGGGGGGGAAGAGAAAGCATAGATCTCAGATTCAAACCGACCATTCTAGTTCTTAGCGTTGATCTTCCTCTCGCTTCCTATTGCTGGTCCAGTATAAGAAAACGAGAAAAACTTTGAGCACGCCCCCCTCACGATACTGTATCTTTTCTTGTCTTTCCCTTCTCTATGTTTTTCCTATGCCATTATCTTAAATTTGTTTTTCATATGTGCTCAATAAACGACACTTTCTTCGTCTTTTCATTTAATATGAGTGTTTTTAATATTTTTCTACTTTCTTCCCCTTTTTCTCCTTTCGTTATGTAAAATTTTCTTTCTTACATTTAATTCGTTACACTGTTATGCTTATCTTTTCGGTGAAATATCTTAGACATTTATTTATATCTTTTACGTGCTAATTAGAGTAAAGAAGTAGTACTATGTACAACAATGTTTCTACATCGATATAAGCTTTCAAGTTTAAAATTTCATCTATATCTTTATTAATATTTTATATTCTTTTTGTTGCAGGTGAGCACATCTTGTAGAGATTCCTACAGTCCAAACAAATTTTGGTTCATCTTTAACAACATATACGTAAGATTTTATAAAATATATAAAAATGTTCACATTACCCTAATTGTATGTTTAATTGTTTGTAAATTCAAACCGTAAGCCGATACAAAAGTACATTTAACCCATCATGTTCGATTAGAGAAGGGTCGAGAGGAGGGAAAATGTGCTCGCGGGAATGGACATGGTAGCGACTTTGCTATCAGTCCGTTGCTCTATTCACGTTCTAATCTAGGCCAATGAAGCATCCGTTACCGGCATGAATGAGTAGAGTGCCTACCGCTACCGGAATAACCGTGAATGCGCCGTCAGTGAAGGGCGATGCCTGCAATGATGACAACTACAGCGATGACACATGTACTCGAAATAGAAGCTCGTGTAAGGCCTGTAACGGTATACGATGCACGTCCGTTCGTAGTTGAACTTCTCTTTAACAAGTCGCACAATAATTCTTCGCGGTCATTCGAACCTTACTTAGATCACTCTACATTTAGTACGAGGTTTTATTCCAATGGTGGAAAATGGAATCACGTGGATCTGGCAGACAAATACATTTATGCATACGTTATCATTGCCGTTCGTTGTTGCAAGAGAAAGAGAAAGGTCGCGAATACCGCAGGAACGAACAGGAAATTGGGTCATCTGTTTCAAATGAGAGAAATTTTAAGTAGGAAATTAAATTAAGTGATGAGAATACGCGGCTTGATTTAGAGAGACGATACGTATCCCAGAAATTATTCATCCATCCTGATATAATCACAACGTATTAAAGTTAAACAATTGGAAAGGTCAGTTGGAATGCAGCACTGAAATGCGGCACCGCGATTGATTCGTTTCCTTTTTAATCTTCAGATATTTTCTAATCGGAGGAATGCCGACGATAGATTTTCATAGCAGATAGGAGACGGCGCGGGCACAAGTTATATATAGCGATCGTAAGAGTACTTGGTATATACCTGTATATACCGAATATGTTTTCGCATAGACAGTACGCCTTGAGGCGAGCAGGCGCGAGGCGCGCACGTAATACACCCAGACAATATTCATGTAGACTCAAAATCTTGCCAGAGTTCAGGCCGGCGATGAGGAACTCCGCGGGATTGGTTTCGAACATATTCCGCATTCTCTGTCGGGTATTATATATTTTATCACTAAATTATGATTGTGCACACCCTTCAAAAAATCATTACAAAACGAATCTGGTTTTTTTTTCTGCGATACGTTGTTTATCTATCGATGAAAATATTGTCCATTTGAAAAGTTTTAGTTTGCATTGAATTTTTGACGCAATGTTTGTACAATTTTACGAATCGATTGAATGATTTTTACGTCCGAATTCCTTTTGGAATGTATTGAATAACGTTATCCATGCTATAAAACACAATTGGATAACGACTTTTATTTTTCTTTTAAAATATATATTCAAGCTTTTCTTACTCTTGTTTTTTGAGTGATGTTTTTACTCCACTGATTAAGTAAAATACAATGACCATTGAGATTGAAAAGAGGATATATTTATGATAGGAAAGATTAATGAGCTTGAACTTTTATATATAATCGATCGTGTATAAAGGCATTATTCATGAAAGGTTAACCATTTCAATTATTCAACTGCTATCGAACTACTTACTCTGACGATGATTAGATAAGAATGTCATCGGTATACTTATCTGCTGTGTCGTCTCTATTTTTTTTCCTATTATTTTATAAATATTCCAGAATTATTTTTACTTATCGCAATTGTGACATTATCTTGCAAAAAGCGTTCTCTTAGGTTCAACTACTTTATACGCCTCTTTCCGCGATAATCATGCTTCCGACGCGAATCATTACCGCGAATGCTTTTTTGGAATTAAAAAAGTGGACGTTGCATGTTCCAGCTGTAGAATTCAATCTGCAAGTACCGCGTTTTTTTTTGCATGTTTTTTTTTCTCGAGAAAATCTCATTGGAGACTGACGCTGCAAACGAGAGTCGAGGATACAACAGCAATGTCGATCAAATCGATTATTGTAATCGGGTGTATGTAAATCCGCGGGATTAGACGATTGACGATTGACGATCGATGAAAGACGCGTCGCGCAGATTCGCAGAATGGCCATTTGTGCTAAGATCGGGCGCATAGTAACGAGATAAATGAAAGCGGATCGATTTTGAATGCACGGCACTGCATTGCGTCGTCGGGGAGCATCTGCAATGCTGATCATTGATGTATCAATTTCCGTTGCGCGACGGCTCTCATAAGAAATCGCCGTAACTCATATGCACGCTGAAAGACGTCTAGGATCAATAACGTGCGCCGTTCGCATAAATCAGCAAATAATGCAAATATCACCCAGCCATGACATATCTCTTACCGAAAGTAGCACAGCTTAGAGAAGCGGCTGCGAAGCACGCGCAAACAACCGCGAATCCGCGACGAGACGCCAGGGGGGGAAGACGCACATGGTCCGTAGTGGTTTCGCGTTAGTGAATCTTGGGAAAAACTGGGTCGATTTTAAATGCGACTCGGGTCCGCAATGCGACGATCGTAAATAGCGGCATGTTCGTCCATCCATACGCGCCTGTCGTCTCCGCATAGTCTTTCTCTTTCACCGCTATCCGCGTTCCGGCGATTTCTTTATTTGCATTTCCGTCCCGATCTCCTTGCGGCCTTTAAAACGGTTGCGATTTTCCCCTCGAAGTCTACCGTGTACCGAATATGCTCGCATACCGCAGGAACCGACGCGGACGAGGGGGAACAGCGCGCGTCGGTTCGTTGTACGCAGAGATCTAATGATCGTCTGCTCTCTTGGCATACCACCGGTCACTCCGTAAACCGCGATCTGCGTCCAGGATAAATACCGGTCGACACGCCACCCTCTACCCTTCCTTGAACGACGAAGAACGCGCGGAATGCGATCCGCACGGTTCGCCTGATTGTGAACCGGAACGAATTTACGGCATAGCGTCACGTTCCAGTCGTAGGCATTTTACAGCGGCGTTTAAACTTTCAACGATAAGTATATGGCGAATCTGAATTCTAATAGTTAGCCGTACTTAACCGCCAACTTTAATCGCTACGTATTCAATTATACACTTGTTCTTGAAATTAAAGATCATAAAAGTTAATTATCATTGCTAAATTACTGCGCATATACGAAAGCTACATACTGAGGAAAGATAGCAATAAACCTGTTTATAAGGTATATTTAAAATCTCAGTTGCGAGATAAATTAATCGCATCTAGATATCGCCAGAGTTAAGATTTATTAATATACAATAGCTAATGGAAACAAAAGGTGAAAAATATAGAAATCTTAGAAGTATTTCTAGCGGAAGGTGAGAATGATCGCGGCGTTTTTAACGAGAGAGAGAGAGAGAGAGAGAGTGAAACGAAACGAGCGACATCGAAAGGGCCGACTCTCTTTGATCATTAACCACTCGCGGGAATGACTTTTCGCGAGCGCGTTGCCTTTTCTCTCCCTTAATTAGTGGCAGCTGGAGCCGCGCCAAGAGCCTCGTTTCGCGAGGATGGTAGGGCACTACTCGCGCCACGGCCGCGAAACGACGTCCGGACCGCAAGCGCTTCGCATTCCGGTCGGCCGCACAAATCTCGTCGACACGCGTGTGACATTCTGCCCGAGAACAGTCGGGCACGGACGACGGCGCGGTCGTCCTCTCGACGAGGGATGCTCCGAGGAATACAACCCCGCGGTTTCGAGGCGCAGTCTGGGCCCGTCGTGTCGCTTCACGGCTTGGTTAATATGTCTAGGGCACTCGATTGCAGTTTCGCAGTTGAGATTCGCGGTCAGACGGACGCTCAGCTAATTATAGACATTAATTGAAAGGACAAGTGGATGGAAGTGGTAATATCTGTGGAAACGGCGTTTAAGGAATTTTAATTATCCACGTTGACAGCGGCATATCATTTGTATTTTATTATAATTCAGTGATACGAAAATGTTGCGATGAGAAAGAGAAGGATATAATAATCAAAATGCATGGAATTTCTTTCGTCATAAATATTACGCATTACGAAATTGCTAAATTAAATTGAATATCAAATATCTCCAGCTTATAATTATTTTACATATGTGAAAATACATTTATCGAATTCAATCGTTACGTGCCTATGCATAATTAAAGCGCTTAAATAAAACGTTAAGCTATATCTAACAAATTTGCAAACGAGATCATCAAATTATTAATGAGATATGTTCCGCTCCGACAATTTTGAATTTATTCCGTAATATACACTGGCCAGGACAGAAAAAGAGTCTAAAAATCTAGGAATAATCAAATGATCAAACCTCTAAATAAATACAAGATATTATTTCACATCTAATTTATTTTGCATCTTTCGTCACAGCTTTTATTTAATAATGGAAAGAGAGAGAGAGAGAGAGAGAGAGAGAGAGAGAGAGAGAGAGAGAGTACCAGATACGAAACTGGCGATACAATTTTCATGACACAAGATACAAAATGTGGTGATAAGAGCGAGTAAACAATCTGGACAGTTTCCGGATACGATCTCGGAATAATTTTGTTTTCTGGAGAGCTAGAAGAGCAAAACTGGCACCCTTTCTTGTTCCATTTCGCTTTTAGCGTGTCCCTCTTCAAAATGAAGAGGGGGATGCTTGGATCGCCAAAGGGCCGCCTGCGGGGTTTACGACCCTCGAAAGGCCCTTGGCTAACGACGTTACGCGTCCACCGACGCGCCCGGTATACTTTAGGAGCTCTCCAATTAATTATTCCGCGGGATTTCGCTCCGATTTAATTACGGTTCTTACCGTTTCGGCCTTCCTCTACGGTCTTTTTCTCTTTCTGCCGTTAGACTTTCACCTTATCGTGCCTTGGCTGCGCCGCTCGATCTTGAAAGGCGAAGATGTGGACGGATTTCTTAATTAGGTGAGGCGACGCGCCGTAGTTTAATTTTCTAGAGAACCGTCTGTTCGCGTTTCTTCGTTCGTTCACCGATCGTAATTAGTTTCGAAATTATATCGTTAATACCAGGTGCTGTAAATACGAGCGCGATTCTGGAAGTCTTAGTAGTGCCGCGAGTGTTCTCCGTTCCACCGCCAAGTTCAGCTATTATATTGGACAGAAAGTCGGGAAACCCAATGTACAAGTTATTGGCCGATAATGGAATGGCGATGTCAGAGACGCGCTATTCCTCGTTATCGATTAGCAATTCCCGTTCGACGTTGAGCGATCATAGGAATTCGAGCGGAAGTCGTATAAATAATTCGCGAGGGGACGTTTTCCTGTTCGTTTAGACGAGTCGGTTCTCGATTATCACCCCGTGTCTTCGATCGGCAGCTGGCAGCTAATTCGGCGTCAAGTCGGCATATGCCGATGATTGGAAAGCAATCGCGACGTACTATCCTCTACCTTCCGTCTTGATAAACCTCGGAACGGAGGTCATCACCATGGGAAACGCCGAGCGAGAGATAGTAACGTCGTTCGTGAATACGTACCACGACTAAAACGATTTCTCGCTATTTCTCGATGTTGAGGCCATTAGCTGCATCGGAGCTGTTTGCGGATATCGATAAATACGAAGCGTGGGGACTGAAGTCTCTCTAAAAAGACCAAATACATACGGACGATTTATCTCCTTCTATGTACTATGACAGGACATCGGTCGAGACGACGTTCGGCAAAAATCGCATTTCCGATATATTTAGAGACCTTACATGAGAAATGAAGATTATAAAAAGGTTGAAAGTATTATTATACCAGGTTACATTATTACATCTAGTCATATATACATACCTATATTTTTTTAGCAAAAAATATAACATAATATATATAAGTGTATTGCATAACTTCTTTTTTTACGGTGCTATGAAGAAAAAAATTAAAATTAAATTTATATCAATTATATATAAAATATAAAGTAAAATCTTATTTTGCTGTAAAAATTGCAACATGACTCATATATGTATTACCTAATATATTGCGCTAGCGATCTTGCTCATTATTTCGACTACATGTGATAGACCGATGATGGATGAGCGTGCTAGACTTCGGAGAATTACGGACAACTTGAACGACCGGGTCCATTCCGTGGTTGCGGACGATCGCAGGAACGTACTAACGGAACTCGCTGACGAGGGGTCGAGCGTCTCGCACTGACGTGGCATAAAATTCCACCAACGATGCTCGCCCTCCCCGGGGTAATCTCTACGGTAATGTCTTCTTCCGTGGCGCGTGCATATATATATATGTATATATACACATATATACACACACACCGACACATTCACCCCCGAAATGAATTCAGGGGCCTCGGAGTGCCGCGTTTGCTTTGCCATCCGTTCTGTTTAGAAATTTCCGCCCGAGACCAACCCGCGCGACGCATGCCGGACTAACATACGAAATTTAATCTCTTGGATGCACTCCGTAGAATTAAAATATGTCCGGAGGGGAACGCGCGAACTGCGCAATGAAATCGGAAGATTGTTTCGTTTGCGAGCAGCTTCAAACGCAGCTTCGTCGTAATCACGAAGTAACAACTTCGCCAAGCGATTAAATTAAAAAGGGCTCTTACTCGTCCCGCGATACGCACCGCGAAACATCCTAATGCAGAATCCTGATGGTGAAAAAACAGTGTATTCACAAGTTCATCATATTACATATTATGCGTAATGTATAATGCGCTACAAGAGGGATAATGCGTAGTGAGATAAGCAGAAATTCACCAACACATTATTTAATAAAGGGTTTTTATCGCAATAAATTATTTAATATCATACTTATTTTTAATTCCATTTAATGATTTGCTAAAAGCTTCATATTAAAAGTTAATATCAAGCTGAGATAAAAATAGTATTCATAGTATATTAAAAATAACTCCTTTATTTTTTAATGAAATTATTTAATTTATCAAGTCATATGTTTCGTATATATAAGTTTTATGCATAAGAAAACATACGATAGTTTTGAAACGTTAACGTAGAATCTCATGCTTGTGAAGAAGGAAGATAAGTAGAAGCGAGGAACGCGAGAAAGTGAAGGTGAGGATCCTCATCTTAACAGGGATGGAAAACGTTCGTCACATGGCAAAAAAGCACGGCGAGCTAATGGCGCGCGTGATGCTGGTGATTCGGAAAATTGTAGATCGGAGGGCGTATAATCGGGTTAATATCGTCAACCTCTGATTCCCGCTCTCACGTACCGAGCAAACCACTTTTCTTCCCTTGCTCGTAGCTTTGCTATCACATCCCTCTCTCAGCCCGCGCCCTCGCCATCCGACCGTCTGTGTCTCCTTTCTCAATACGAAGATCTGAAGGAAATCTCACTAGGAAGCTTCATTTTCCACGGCAACGCCTCCGCTTAAAGCCCGCATCTTCCTCTCTCGTCATCGTGCTCCTTCTTTCGGCCTCGCGGGATCCGCAAAGGACTCTCGTCGCGAACCGACCCTGAAATCCGCGCCTTACAATTTTTGTATCTTCTAGGGTGGCCGCTACCCCTCTTTGGGGAAATATGGACCAAGTAAGATTTGTGGAATATTATGTTATCGATTTTATTGTCTTATCTGTAACGCTCACGCTAATGAAATGAATATTACTAATAAATAGAAATCCATATGGTTAATTCAATAATATACCGAATGACTACATGAATTTTACTATATTAATTATATTTTTGTAATTAGAAACGTAATATTTGTCGTTTGCGAGAGGTAGTATGTCTGTTTTGCGAAACGCAGCTATCTAGTATATGCCGCTTTTTACTCGTGTTACAGTACGGCGATTTTCAATAGTATCAGAAATTTAAAAGACCTAGATTCTTTTGGTTTATCGTGAGAACGAACGTTAGCAGCAACGGTTGACTCACCGTACTTCCTGTTTCTGAAAGAACCAAGCATCAGAAGGAGCTCGAGCATGACGTAGGCGTTATATACGTCCGTTGATCGTACGGAATGATGTGACGAGTTACCTGCGTACGATCATTTAATTGCTTTCCTTTAACCGAAGAGACTTCTTCCTTTTCCGGATTGAGGGATAAACACCTCATTCTGTATTTAATCTTTCCTTTTAACCGATCATTAGATAAAAATAAAGATATATTTTTTTCTAGCTTGGAAAACATTGTGACTTTCTTTATTTGGCACCGCGATTTCATCAATTCAGGCATTAATTTGGGACGCGCTCCCTTAACTCGTAACCCTGAAATCATAACGAGCGTCGCCGACCGATGCTCATTTCGCCCGATCGTCCCGAGTAATCGTTCATCTCGCTCGCGCTCGGAGAACGAAGAAATTTCTTCTTCGCAAACGAAGTCCATCGACGATGATGTAGACACTCCGCGCGTGTTATCCATCCCCGTGTCCTCTTTTTTGCTCATTCACCCCTGCGGACTCTCTTTTTCTCTGTTTCTCGTTCGATCCGTCGTAGTAGTCCATGCGATTCCGGCGTTCAGTGGACGATGCTCGGTGTCAGCATTTCTTGCGCCCCGCTGATTTCTCGTACCATCGTCGTCCCTCGTTTCCGAACGACAACGATGATGAGGACGCCGTGAGTGCGCCGACGACGTCGGACATATCCGCGAAGGATTCGTTCGGTCGGTACTCACTGTTTTTGGGATCGAACGAAGCATATACCTATTCCGTTTTTTTTCCGACTTGCCGTACGATCGTGTACTTCGATCATGTCAACGAGACTGTATTCTTTCCTCCCTCTCCTCTCCGTTTTGCCCGTCCTCGCCCGTCCTCGCCTGAGCCTCGTTACACGGCGCTTCAGGACGACGAAGACGATCGATATTCTCGGCTCGCGCGGTCAACTTCCGGTCGCCAGACCGAACGACCAGAACGAGGTAATTCGGTGAAACGAGAGTGGTGTGCAGCCGAGCGGCAACGGCGGTGTACGATACGGATCCCTCCGTTGCACTCGCGGGAGGTACCACGCGCGCGATGGTATTGCCGGTACGATCCGGTGCATCCGGACGATGTTCGTACCATTTGGTAGCCGAGCCTTACCACCCTCCTGGGCGCTATCCGTCTACTCTCGCTCGCTCCTCCGCCACCCATCCCGTAGGAGTAATAACACCCTTGACTCCCGGTCCACTCGATCTCCCTCTCTCGCGCAACCTTTCTCTTCGATCCCATCTCTTTCTCCCTCTTCTTCGTCTTCTTCCATTTCCGACATCATCGTTCCACCTTTCTTCTTCCATGACCTTCTTATTCCCAACGACACGACCGCATATTCTTTCTCTGCGCATTCCTAAAGTATAGCGAGAGTCCTTACACGTGTACAGTGACGATATCAAGATACCGTCATTGTAGTAGGAAACATTGAATATTTCAGAGATGTTTTAACGCGGTTCGTGTCCGTTTCTTTTTTTTTCCTAACCGCTGTTCTGGTTATCATCTTGAGATAGGGGACATTTTGTCGTAATATTGTTATGCTCGTGACCGCTGTACCGTGGCTACTTTCGTCGGTAATTGGATGAATCCCGGTGCGCTTTCAAGAAAATTAATATGATGATGTACAGTCACATGTCGCACATTATTCTTGCATAATCTGAAGAAATTTTACACAGAATATTAGAGGGTCGTATCATTTTGATATCGTGCTCTTAAATGTGTCTTATTATCTTAAGATGTATACCTCTGAAAAAATATTTTATAAATACGAACGCTAAATATAGTCATATGGCGCGTGATTCACGAATGTATGCGTCACATTGATAGAGATAAAATACATCAGCAGGCGCGCACGCACATGATCACGCCCTGCATCCGACATCCCCACGTGAAGGGCGAAGTGGTTAGTAAGTAAGTACAGGGGACTTACACCCTTCAAGATCAAGATAGAGATAACCGGCTTACACCCCCTAAAGCCGGGTTAATTAAAGGCCATTCCACTAAAATCGTGATCTCCGGAATGGCGACTGCGAAATCGCCGATCGTATCGTATGGACCGTCGCGTCGTGTGCACTTATCTGGTGAAAAATCAATCAGTCTATGGAAAAAAAATCTTTTAAATACGTTACAGAGAAAACGATTAGGTTGAGCCATTAGATCTATTTAAAATCCAACAGAAAGCTGCCGTTTTCTAAAAAAAAAATTAATATATATGACATTTGTATAATCGCTTTCTTTTTAGCGAGTAATTTCGAAGAAATGACTGCATTGTTAAACGTATCTATCAAAAAATTAATCGAACGATGGAATATACTTCCCCTTTCGCGATTGCGTTCACTCTTTGTCCTCGATTTCTCATTTCGTATATGCTTTTTCAACGGGGCAAAAGCCGAATTATCTCACGTTTAATTATTCTCTCAACCACGCTCAGTCGCCGACACGACTCGCGAATACACGCGCAAACACGCACTTTGGCGAATGCGACCGGGCTACACATACATAGTAGAGTCGTGTTTGTAGGCCATTGTCGAAGGGCTCCGTTCTCGGTTTAATTGCGGAAACACGTGACCGCCGTTAAAAAAGTGCCAGAGGGAATCGCTTCTCCTCTCCCTTTCGCTCTTTGTTTGATACTGTTCGTATAACAGACCATTGTATTATTGCGTACTGTGGTCAACCGGATCAACTTTTCTGTTTGAACTTTAATTAGTTTTATAAGATATGAAATAGTATCATAAATATATAGCATATATACGTATGTACAAAAGTATAATCTAATTTGAAAGTATGAAAATACACCAACTGAAATTTTTTTAAGTAAAAAATTCTTAAAAGATTGTGCTGAAATTTATAATAACGATTTTATTAGAAGTTAATAAAATATAATATAAATGCATTTAAATAAGTATATTAATTAATACGTTTTTAAAAGTTCGCTATAAATATAAATATATATATATA